>JAVQJD010023647.1:0-14096 GCA_036023655.1 Nannoperca australis | reverse complement strand
GTATTTCTTTAAAGTTAAGACTAGTTTAAAGTCATCTTCATTGAAAAGTACAGTGCTTTTCCTTCAAAAATAAGGACATTTCAATGTGACCCCAAACTTTTGAACGGTAGTGTATATGCTATCAAATACACACACCTATTAAATAATCCCATCTGTTACTAAATGAAACAGGAAGCATGGGCCTGCTCTGCCCTCTAGTGGCCTGAATGTGTACAACAATCATGTCTACCTACAAAATGTGAGAAAGCACCTCCTCTAGAGGTCCTGAGTGAAGATGAACTAAACGTGTAAATCTTAAAATGCCTGTCCTACTTTGTTCACCTTTTAATTTCTACGATAGTCGTAGAAAAAGTCTCTTTAAATGGTGATCTTCTTCGACAGTAATACAGCGTCTAACACCTCCTGCGTGTCTCTTTAGATCCTTCTGGTGCACAAGCTGGACGGCCACAACAGCCTGAGCTACGTGTGTGTGTTCGTGCCACTCTGGCTCTCCCTGCTCACACTCATGGCCACCACGTTTGGCCAGAAGGGGGGGAACCACTGTGAGTATTTAAAGTCAGTAATGTGCTGTGGGCTGCTGAATGTGTCAGGGCTTCACTGCCATTCTTTTCTACTGTGGGATCATATATTTGAATTACTTTCTCATGTATATCGTTTTGTAGAATCTTAACATCTATACAATAGTGAACGTGGCTCTTTAGTGCAAGCTGACATCTTGTGACCAACAGTATAAAACCCATCGTTTCCTTTCAGAGAGGAGAGAGACTCTGCACATTACGAGGCAGGTTACATGACTGTCGGGACAGTTCGATTTTCTGTCAACCAACTAATTGATCGATCCATCAATCGTTTGCTTTCAACAACAGTATAAAACCCAAACTCACCCAGTTTACTGTCGTGTCTGACGCATTATTATTCCAATCGTGGCATTTTTGCTGCTCAAGAATGACTAAAACATTAATTTGATTATTAAAACAGTTTTTTGTCGATCAAATAATCGATTGACTAATTGTTGCAGCTGAAGTCGTACTCTGAAATGTTTTGTGCCCCTCTTCCTGCAGGGTGGTTTGGCATCCGCAAGGACTTCTGCCACTTCCTGTTGGAGCTCCTCCCCTTCCTGAGAGAGTACGGCAACGTGTCCTACGACCTCCAGCGCAGCGAGGACCCCGAGGCGGTCGGGGATCTGCCCCTCCCCGAGCCGCCACCAAAGATCGCCCCCATGTTCCACAAGAAGACCGGCGTGGTGATCACACAGAGCCCCGGGAAATACTTCGTCCCGCCGCCTAAACTCTGCATCGACATGCCGGACTAAGCGCAGCTCTGCGCGGACGCAGGGGCTGCTGTGCTGTCAGGCTCCGATCATGAAGCCAATGTTTGGTTTTCATCTGCTGTCCTGAAGGATTTGGTCCCCTCACCTAAACTCTGCATCAGCATGGCTGGCAGGGGCAACACATGAGCGTCAGTCAGGTGCTGGATAACGAACAGATCCAGAATCCTCACATCATTTTCACTGGCTGCTGAAGTAAAGCCCCCCCCCTCCCCTCCCCTCCCCTGACAGAACCACATCAGCAGACTGGCTTCTTTATCACGGGACAAAGTGTCGCCGTGTTGCTTCCTGCGAGACAGCAGAGCTGGATCTGTGTGGACTGAAGTACTTGACAGCAGCAGATCTTCGCTTGCCTTGCTTTGCTTTGCGACGGGGACCATCGGAGACTCTCTCTGGCTTGGATCTGGGATCAGTGAACCCTGACTGCTCCTGGACCACGCGGCTGGAGAAAAGTAGCTGTTTGCGGTTAAAGGAACAGTTCAGGTTTCGTCAGGTCTGTCTTATTACAGCACTCGCATGCCCACATGGACTCATGTCCACACTGGCAGTGTAAGAGATGGGGAGGCAAGATCCACAGTTCTTAAGTGTAGAAATGTCCAAACATCTTCTAAAGTTAGTCCTCTTAGTACAGAAGTGTCTTGTTGCATGGAGAGATAGTAAGAGGTATAATTTGGTACTAGAAAGATGCAACTTCCTGGAAGTCACGATGCATGTTGGCACAGAATAAGGGATCCTTTCACAGCCAGTGTGGACAAGAAGAACTCCTTTAATGTACAGTAGCACCACTTTTAAGGCAGATCTGAACAAATGTAAACCTTTTCTTTAAAAAGTAAACAGAAATGGCACTTTGCTAGCCCGTCTGAACGGTCAGTTATTTTTTTATTCCTATTTTTGTTGTTGTTGTTGTAAATAATAGAAGTTGACAAATTGGGGACCAACGTGGAGACGGCAGGCTTGAAGGTTGGGGGTGGGGGGTGGGGGGGACAAAAGGAAGTGTATTTGCGAACAATCATCCACTCCTGTTTTAATGTAACTAAAGGAACCATCTGTGCAAAATGATCAAGAGTCACCGTATTAAATCAAAGCCGTGTCAACCACTGAATCAGATTCTCTCTTCACTGTTTGTCCACAACTTGTTTGTGACAAATACGTGAGACTCAGAGCTCTTCAGTCAATAAATACATTTTTGGGCATAAAATATTAGTCCCAGCAGTGACAAATGGTGTGTTGTGAGTGGAGCAACCGGAGCTTCTTCCCGGTTATCACCAGACACAGTCACCGTTGTGTCCCTACGTTTATTTTAGAATTTAACAGGAACAAAAAAAACAACCTTAAACTGCACGATGTTACATCAATTAAACCGTTTTTAACTCATTCATTTGTACCAAATGATGTGATTTACTTCATTTCCCATGTGCAAGTGCAATGATTGGTACCAGCTTCTATGATCACTTCATTCCTTGTGATGAAAACAAAAAAAACGCTTCTTATTAGTCAGAACAGAGAAACATTAGCATTAAAACAACAATACTATACAAAATAAACTTTATTGATGCAGCATCAAGATCAATTTGTGAAATTCTTCACACAAGTAGAAATATGTTTTACAGTTATCAGAATATAGCAGCATCTTTAAAACTAATTCATTCTATTCAAGTGAAGCAGGAACTGAAACTGGACTGTGTTCACGTCAGGAGGCGAGTGTTCATCTACGACAGCGCTCCTGCAGTACAGTACAGCTGATGAACGGTTCTGCTCAGAGCGGGACCCAGGTTCCTAAAAACCATAGAAAAGTACAAAGAATTAAAAGGAAACTCTGGTATTTTTAAACCTGGGCCTTATTTTTACTCATTTTGGGGCCACCGGCTGCAACATAATCCTGAAAGTGCTTGTTTTTGCCACTGAGTCTGGCTCAGACTGACAACATGGAACAGGATCCACAGAGACAGAGCGTTTTGTAAAAGAGTAAAAGCCTTTTCCTCACGCGAGAGGTTGAGTTGTTGCAGGGAGACAAAACGTTCGGTCTCCATAATGTTGTCAGACACTTAGAGAAAAACTTACACATTATCCAGGAACAGGAAAGGGATAAACATTGAAGCTGCAAAGTTTACAGCAGACAACGCTGACATGTATCTGTACAAACCTTTTGAGCTTCCCATAGCGGATGGAAGAGAGGAGTTTCTCTTTCTCTGCTTCACTTGCACACTGCTCATAGGCTGTCAGAAGGCTGAGAAGAGAGGCGGAGAGATTAAAAGGATAATACTGCATCTCTCACAGCAGCATGAGGCCATAGTGCTGGAGAATATTGTTCTCACTGCTTCAGCAGCCTGAGAAATACTGCAGGTGTTCATCAGTGAGAGTTATAGATCTCTGCTTGTGCTCAATGCCCAGGCCTTTTTTATATTTAATCTAAACACACCCTCGTCGCTGCTGCAATGAAAACACGAGTACATCACTTCCTGTTAGCGGTGAGCGAGGTACCTGTGTGGCGTGCTGTAGTGCTCCAGTATAGCAGCCGCTTTGTCTCCAGACAAACCGCTAATCTGCATCAACTGTCGGGCAAACACTTCTCTCACTGTCTGACACTAGAAGGAAGCAGTTTTATATATTTACCAACACACCTGGAACGATGTAGTCAGTGAGGACACACACACACACACACCTTGTTCTTGACTGCACCATGGTTGAACTCTGCAAAAGAAATGAGAGAGCAGGAGGGGGTCCCGCTGTCCTCCCCGTCACTCCCCCCGTCACCCTCGAGCTCTCTGGAGCGACAGAGCAGCGTGCAGTTCTGGAAGAAAGGTTCAAAAGGACTAAAGTTCAGTGTAAAGCAGCATTGGAGCAGAGAAAACCACCACACAGGATTCATCCGCAGCTGAAAATAGTCCCAAACAAAAGCACTAAATAAGACAGAAGAAAAAGACAGAAAACGGGCTGTGTGTGTGTGTGTGTCTCTCTCTCTCACCTGGTACAGTTTAGTCAGGTATCGCGTCATGACTGTGAGGTAGGCCGCCGACTCCCTCACATCCTGGACTCTCTTCACAAAGAAGCCATCCACTACCTAACACACACACACACGTTTATTATATTTTGCATATTTGCCAACATATACAACCAGTACTCAGTACCTGTGTTAAGCCACTATTGTTCAATAGTATCGACAGCCTTTCAAGGTACCTAGACCAACATTTCCAGACTCTCAAAGCCTTAATCTGTAAACACCAGGAGACAAACTAATATGACGTTTCAGTTTCCATGAGTGATTGTGTCGTTATGTTAAAAAAAAATCAAGCATTTTTCAAGGAGTATATTCGAATTCAAGCACATTTGTAACGGTTAAAATAGAGCCTTTTCCAAACTTTCAAGACTTTGCACGCACCCTGTTTACAAGTGCAGGTGTGTGTGTGTGTGTGTGTCGGCACCTGTGTGTTCACTATGGCCTGCTGCAGTGTGCTCTCAGGTAAGCTCAGGTGGGAGGCCGCCGCCCCGCACTCCTCTACCAGATAGACGGGCCTGCGGAGGCCACACCTCTTCAGACGAAACTGGTGCAAAATAACATTTTAGAGATTAAAACTTCTCAAATATCATGGTTTGTTTGCATTTCTCCTTTTTATTTTGTTATAAACTGAAAGTATTCTAGCGTTTTTTGGCTGTTTGTGAAAAAACGAGCAGTTTACAGTGATCACGTATCCGTCTGGTCACTGTGGCAACATTCCCCACGTTTTACAGACTAAATGAAATAAATACACACACACACACACACACACACACCTTCTGCTCCCTGAAGCGTCCGTCGATGATGCTGCCACACAGGTCGTCCATCCTCTTCCTCTCGATGATGTAATCGAGGACGAGCTCCCGGCCTGCAGGGGCTCGCAACTGACCTGGAGAGAGAGGAAACCGGGATGAGCGAGATCATAATGCATCCTCATCTTATGTAGACAGCTGGGCAACGTGCACGTTCCCAAAGGTCTGTTTTGTCTTGCTGTGTGTGTGTGTGTGTTACCTGGCACAGGTGCGACCTTTTCCCGAGCGACCCACAGGAAGTCCCCGACGTTGAGCTTCCTGACATCGAAGCTCACTCCGTTTCTCTGCAGCTCTTTGACCAGCTCCTGCTTCCGATGGCTGCAGCCGCTGCACAAACAATCAGCGTGTTGGCTTCTGACAGACACTGAATGTATCACTGAGTCACAGACGTGTTCTTACCCGGTTGTCTCAATAAAGTCCACACACAGTATAATTTCATAGGCTCCGGGTTGAAGACATCCTCCAATCGGCTTTCTGCTTGTTGCCTGTGAATTCTGGGGTTTTCCGGACAAACCCTCCCCATCGCCAGCAGTCCTCGGCCCGGCGACGCAGGACGGCTTCTCCGCTTCTTTCTGCTGTTCTTCGTCATCATCACTACAAGTGAGGTCCACAACCTTCAGACCACCTTCCTCCTCCTCCTCCTCGTCCTCGTCTCCTTTGCTTCTGTCCACCTCACGGCCGCCTTCAGTCCCGTGCTCTGCTGACTCCAGTCGCTCTGCCAAAGCCAGACCGTCTTCTGTCAGAGAATACCTGAGCAAGGACGGAGAGGGAAGAGGATCGGACCTAGAAAAACTGTACATCATCATCATCATCATCTTCATCAACAAGGAGATGGAGTGCAGAGTGAGCGGTATGCAAACTATTATCTTTACAACATGTAAGTTGTTTTCAGCCCTCGTCTCCACTCTGGGTTTGTTTACTGAACAGTTGATGGCTTAAAATAAATCAAAAAGTGCTGTCTTCTGTGTGTGTGTGTGTGTGTGTGTACCTCGCAGGGTTGTGGGTCTTCATCACCAGGTTCTTCTGAATCAGAGTGCTCACTGAAGACCAGGCGGTGTACTTACTGCCGAGCTCTGGCTGCAGGCAGAATGCAGGAGGGACACTCGGTAAACAGACGAACATGAGCACGAGGGTGTGTGATGTTAGAAACGATGTTTCACTCACGGCAGTGAAAGACTTCTCACAGAGGTGCTGAGCTTCTGCTTGCAGCTCCATCTTAAACATATAATCTTTACTACCAGGGATCTAGAGAGAGAAAGATACGATGTGATATCCACTACAATGCAATGCTTTAGCTCAGAGGGATGGAGGGGGTGTACCTGCGACTGTCTGTACAGGGTGAGCAGTACAGCGTAGCCCCCAGACCTCTTCTGGGGCACATACTCCCTCTTCTTCTTCCTCCCTCCTCCTCCTCCTTTGTCTTTCTCCTGACCCCCCGCTGCATTCTTCTACAAGGAAAGATGCATCACACATTAAAACCAGTGAAAGGTCACTGGAGTCATCCACAATAAACGTGACTTTCCTCTTATCGCTGAAAGAAGTTACAGATTGATGCAAATTTTCCTGTTTGTGACACGTTTTTACCACATTTACTCTTTGATGAGTAGTCGGGGAATTATCTGTAACTCAGGATCACACGGAGTCTACAGGTTCAGAGCTGCAGCACGTGAGAAACAACATGTTTGGGCTTTTTGTTGTATGATAAAGTTTAACATTTGTTTTTCTTAAAGGTTGAATTACAATTAAGCAACACCGGTTCCTGACTTTTATTAGACTGAACATTAAAAGCCTCTGCCTGCTGCTCATCATATCACTTCTTTTGTGTGTGTGTGTTTCACGTTTGGTTTTCTTTACCTTTCTGGAGGGAGCCAGGTTGTTGTTGTCCTGTCTGCAAGGAGGTGGCGCTCCTTCTGGGAGGGAGTGAATAGGAGCTTGTGGACCTACATGAAGAGGTAAAAAGGTGGAGGAGTTGGTGTCATTAGATGTGTGTTGTTGTGTGAACATTGTATAATGTAAACATGCTTATTGTCATGGTTTATGTATTTTCTGTTTCACAGCGCAGCCATCAATCCATTTCTTTCTTTCTCTCTATGACAGATAGATAGTCTGTAGATAGTGTGACGGACCAGGCAGCTGATATACACACAAGTCCATCCGTCTGTTTCTCACCTTTCTCTCTGTAGTACCGCTGCAGTTTCTCATCCAGTATTTTACAGATGCCGTCTCCAAAGTTCTGGAGGATCTTTGCCTCTTTGGCGTTTTGCAGCGGTAGAGGATACTTATTCAAAGAGCTGATGGCCTGGAAGAAGACAAACACACACATTAAACTGGTTCTGCTTCTTCAGTCTCAGTGTGTTTGAGAATCTACAGTTAAAATCACTCAGATGTTTTTTTTCTTGCGTTCAGTATCAAATACACTGGTGGAAAACCACTGTTGCGTTGCATCATACTGCAGTGACAGTATTCCCAGCTTTATTTTACTGTATATTTCCAGTCAGTAACTAAGTAAATACATTACAGTAACGTGCACAACAACAGAAACGGAAACTAAAGTGTGATCATTAGACTCGTTACCTTCTGGTAAGTGTACTGGATCTTCTGTCCCTTCTCTCGGGCCTCGTCCCGGAGCTCGGTGAGCCACTTGAGGAACAGCGGGTTCGGGCAGGGGGGCAGGGCGCGTTTCCGTCCCAGCTGGACCGGCTCCGAAGCTGGCATCCCTTTGGATCTGCCACGAGAGGAAACACCCGGGAGACATGTGGCTGCTTCCACTTACCATGGTTTCTTTTTAAAAAAGACACCTACAAAGCGAGCTGGGTTCTAATAACGACCGTGTCTCGTAACTTTAGCTAACATGCGCTAACGTTAGCAGACCCTAACTAGCTATTTGAAAGTTTTCGCCGACCCCCACCACATTTAAAATTATCAAACCACGCGTGGACAGAGGTTTAGCACAGAAACGGAAAGGTGAGTCGTACCTGCGGCTGGAAATGCGGGCTCACCTTTTACCTGTGAATTTGCGAGCAGCCGCTGGCGCCTCTCGTTCAAAGACACGGCGCACTTCCGTGTTGACAGCAGTCACGTGACCGACAAAAGAAGGCGGGGCAAGAAGCAGAAATACAAACAGCGACACTTAGCGGCGAAGTTGAGCAACGACAGGACAAATATTAAGATTAAACACGTAAATCAATAAAGAAATGAACGAGAACACGTAAATGAACACATTGGTTGGTATAATAAATAAGTAATTTATATTTAAGTGAATGAAATATAGAATTCATTAATTGATAATGAATCAAATTCATTACTTTTCTAATTTCAATTAATTTAATTTACTCACTTATACATAGGACGCACATTAAAGGATAAGTTAACATATATATTTATTTATTTTAGCTCATCTTAAAACAATACTCACATGTTTATATGTATGTTGAATAAACTGCTGCTTCTCCATACAATCTCACCCAAAAAACATTAATGAATAAACACAAACAAAACACGTAATGTGTCAGTTAACTTTCAAGACCGTTATCTGCTTGATACTTGAATCCGACTCCACGTATCCTCGGGCTGAAGAGAGTTTGCAGGAATCCTCCAACAAGACCCGACAGAGACCAAGAATCCAACCTCACCCTTCCCGACCACAACCTCTCTCTCTTCCTTTAACACACAGTCAGAAGCTTGGGAGGAAGAAAAGTTGTATAAGTAGTGCTTAACAGCCATCTTTCATGTGCTCATGCACACAGTTTGAATAGGCAATGTAAAGCATGAATAACTGACACTTTTGTGTTGAAATGAGGCTTGTTGCTGAGGCCATAAAGACTTTTAAGGTTGTAAAATGAGGTTGACTTGAAGAGTAAAATAAGAGGAAACCAAAGGAAATGTTGCAGCTAACATTAAAATGGAATCAAAACTATTTTGCTGGTGAAAAACAAGATGCGACATAATAAATAAATAATAATAAACATAATGAATGATGATGTTATATCCTGGTGTGACCACATTGGTTTAAATATGTCAACAAACATACCAATTATTCCTCTTGTGCCTGAACCAACAGCTTCTGTCGTCACTCGTCTGCTGTAACATCAGTATATAATAATGTTTTGCTTCTATCCTTTTATCCCTTATTTATTGAAAATCAACCCACTCATTTGAGCAATTTGGTAAAGTTACCTAAACGTAAAGTTGGTGAACTGCAGGGTGAGTTGTCAACAAGTCCATTATGGTCGGTCTGTGCACATGCACGAGTGAAAATGGATTTACTGTTGCACGCACCTGTTAATGTGGGGATATGTATGTAACTGGAGGGCAGGGGGTTTTAAATGACATGATTTGTTGGTGCAGAAACTTGCATTATAAGCACCAACTGAATTAACCAGCGCCTGGACTCATGACGGTGTCCACTGTTCTTGGTGCAGAGGTTCATTATTTGCCCAGACTTAGTTTGAAGTTTAAGAAGTTTAACCTCTGAGGCCGTTAGTCACAGACTACTCTGCACTGACAGGCTTAATTGTTTCAATAAAAGTCATGTTTTCAGACAATCATTTACACAACAGAACACACTGTCGTTTCTCTAATATCCTCTTGGCTGTTATGAAATCAATAGCCTGAATTTCAAAGGCCTCATTATGCAACAGTAGTGTTTTAGAGTGCACTTCAACGGCCTTGAACCACACCGCCTGTCAACCAGCAGGTCACACAGTTCACTTCAAACACAAGAAAAGAAAATTCATTCTCATGATATATATTACTGCCTTTAATAAACAAAAAGTTACTGTTTTCATAGAAAAATGTCTTATTTTGCTGTACAGAGGCCCACAGGTAATATTCACATGCAATACAAAGGAAGAGAACATGTAGGTATGGTCACACATGTCAATGAGCTCATCCACATCACAATCCCATGTAAAAAACACACATATATACTTGGCTTTGTCTGTGCATCATTTCATTTAACGTTGTCATCAGCGCTATATACAGATCCCCAAATCCATACACACATATTTACACACACATATACATTAACTTTCCATCCATCCTTCATGCGTCGCCCCTGAGTTTGTGGTTTTGATGATCCTCCCAGCTACTGCTCCTCTGATCCAGCGGTATCATCACTATCAGCTCCTTGAGGAGAGCCTGGCGTGGATCCTCCGACGGAGCCTTCCCCTCGTCCTCCTTCACCCGCTCTCCTCGCAGCCTTCCCCTTCAGCAGGTGACTGTCGGGGTGGAGCGAGTGCAGGTGGATCAGCAGCTCGTCCTGGGTTCCCGCCGTGTGGCCGCACTCCTCGCAGACGTACAGCTTGTTGCGTCGCTCCTTGTAGGCGTACTTCTGGGTGACGCTGTGGATCTTCTTCATGTGGGACTCCAGGGAGCAGCGCTGGGTGAAGGCCTTGTCGCAGAGGGTGCACTTGTAAGGACGGACTCCTGGATGAACACGAGGGAAAAGATGTCATATTTCCTTTCTTGTTACCCGTGTGTGTGTGTGCGTGTGTGTGTGTGTGTAGCTACCTGTATGTGTGCGGACGTGTCTCTTGAGGTCAAAGGTGTCGTTGAAGCCTTTGCCGCAGAAGCTGCACGGGTGTCTCTTGGTCTCGTTGTGACACTTGATGTGTCTGTTTAACATCCGCTGGTGATGGAAGGTTTTCTGGCAAATCTGCAAGCAGCAACAAACCCATCAGGGCCCTTTCACCACCGTCAGGGGCGGAAAACATTACAGACGCCTCCTGGAGGTTCCTTGTAAACAAACTAAGGTTTGTGTGTATCCTTGGAGCCCCAACAATTGGATTAATGCAGTTTTGTCTCCAGTAAACATTAGCAAAGCCACTTTAAAGTATACATATTTGAAATGTTTTGGTTATATGTTTGCTAGCTTGCGGACACTCCTCCTCACTGCTTTTGTGGGCGCTATGCTTCTTTGCAGATTTCCCCAAACAACTGTCGATACGCGGAAAAGCAAAGGCACCTGAGGCTAACTGAGAATAATATATGATATCAAACGTTCTGGATTTAAGTTGTGAAACTTGGGCGTACCTGGCACGCAAACGTCCCAGTCGACGACCTCTGACTTTGACCTACTGATCTGGTCACCATGGAGACCGCTTCTAGGGAGGCAGGGGTCGTCGTTGTCAAGGCAACCGGCATCACAGTGGCATGTGGAGTCAAGGGTGGCGGGGTGGGAATGGGGGGGAGGGCGAGGGCAGGAGGAGCAGGAACGACCGGTAACTCGCCTGTCGTTACCTGAGACGCACAAAGAAGCTTCACGTTAAAACTTCATTTATCTGCAGCTTAAAAAAGAGTTTTACTTCTAAACAATCATTATTTTATTATTATTATTTGAAGAGGTGTGTTGGCTGAGAGGTACAGCTGTGTGCCTATCAACCAGCAGGTCGTGTGTTTGACCCTGTACTCCGCCGGTCACCCCCCACATGGAAGTCGCTTTGGATAAAAGCGTCTGCTAAATGCATAAATGTAATGTGATGTATTTGTCCAGGTCACGTTAAGATACATGATAGCTGGTGTGGATCTTCATATCTGAATGTTACAACTGTGCAGCAAATCAAGAATTAGCATGTGAGACTTGACAATGTGAGGAAACACGGTGCTTTAAATGTTCATTTCTGGGAGAATAAACAACCCACGCTTCTCTTCAACAACAAACAACATCCCCTGTACGAAAGATTTTGTTCCACATCCACAAAATAAATGTACTAAAACCTCCACCAGTACGTCGCTCTGTGTTTCCTCACCTTGATTTTGGACCGGATGTATGCAGTGCCGCCCTGTGACCTCCGTCTGACCTCTGACCTCTCCCCCGGTGGGGCGGCCGGGCTCTGCGGTCGGCCCAGCATCGTGCTGGACGGCAGCTCGGCGTGCGTCTGCGTGTCACACTGAGACTGTCTGGTGAGGCAGAGCGGCGTCGTCTCCGCAGGGCTGGCCTCAGCTTCCATCATCAGGAGGGATGGAGGGAAGATGGAGACTGGAGGGAGAGGAGAGAGGAAGAGTCAAGTCTCTTCTTAAACCTGCAATAACTGATCATGTTGGCACCTTGGGGACAACAGAACAAGCTGCAGTGCAACGTTCACTCTCCTGTAGCTCTGTTTGTGGTCTCTGCCAGATCCTGGGGGAGGATTGGAGATTTTTTTGCAGTTAAATGCTCCACGGCTAGCTGCTAGCTGCTAGCTGCTAGCTGTTTGGTGCTTGGACTGAGTTTCACAATCAGCTGCACCGCTTCACTTTGCACAATCTCTCAATGAGCAAACATGCAGTTAAATATGTGTGCGTATTTGTGTGTGTGGGTGTGGGTGTGTACATGTTTGGCCTATTATTTAGTGACACTCATTTTGCACCGCCACCCCCCCCTACCCACGCACACACACACACTCAATATAACCATTGCAGTCAGACTCGTCTGACCAGACAGGCTTGCAGCACCAGCTCGGTACCTTCCTCAAACAATCCACCTCCACAGGGGTGGATGCCTTTCTGTCTGTGTGTGTGTGTGTGTGTGGTTGTGTGTGTGAGCACAGCATAACAAAACACCACTCAGGGATACAGAGAAAGAGATGTGTGGTCTTTTGAAAGCTCTGAGCCTCCAACATGCAGATGTGTGTGCATGTCTGCATGTGTGTGTGTGTGTGTTCAGGTAGCCCAAAGGCAGGTGTGGTGCAGGTGGACAACCAATCAGTTGAGTCTGCAGGGCCCCAATCAGATAAAACACAAATGTAAATGCAAATGTGGCCCCGCAGTCAGCTATAAAGATGAGAACACATAATAAGCGAGTTGTGCAGCGGCAGAGTTAACGGTACTGTGTTTGCCGGCAAGGCCTCCGCAGCCGCTTCCTCTCATGATTGGTAAAGAGATATCACAGAGCCTCTAAAGATCTTATTCCTGTGTTCACAGCGACGTGTTGGACACTTTTCAACATTTAAATCAGGGCCTCTCTGACTCAGAAATAAACTAAATCATTTGAAATCTCCATGTTATGCTTTTAATATTCATCCTAATTAAAAGATGAATCGATTTAGTGATGGAGAAAAAGATTTTTATACATTCATATAAAAACAGAGTAAAGTAGCAAATATCTATCTTTCTATATCAGACGTAAGAAAAAGAAACCGAGAGGACTGGAGGCTCGACTCGGAGTCGACTGCTGGGAGACTTGTCTCGGCTTGACACTGAAACAGAGCCGTGTTTTGATCCGTAAAACCTCAGAACAATGAGCAACAAACGGCCGAGCGACGGGCAGGTGCTGAGCACTCACCTGTCGAGCCCGTGCTATGTAAAGGCCAACATCTCCATTTAGGAATTCCACATATACGTTGCTTTCATTTGGAGAAAGCCTTTATTCCAGGAGCAGTTTGGGTTCAGTGTCTTCTTGTTTAAGGATGTAAACAAAAGGAGTCAAACTATCAACCCTCCAATTCCTGGAACCAGAGCTACAGCTGATTCTTAAAGACGTCTTCAGCATTGAGTTTGAAATGTTGCTGCACAAATTCACATGGAGGATGTTTTGTCGAGAAAATCTTACGTGATGTTTTATTGTACAAACTTTTATTTCCCTCTTGTTTTGTTAAATCTTTAATTATTCCTGTGTGGTGATTGTTTCTGTGGCGACAGCTGCCGGCCGGGCATTTAATCTCATCTTGTATTGTTTGTTCACCCCTCCTTCCCCCCTCACCAATGAATGAAGAGAGTGTGTGTGCTTGGCTGTACGTGTGTGTGTGTGTGTGTGTATGTGTGTGTGTGTGTGCGCGTGTGTGTGTGTGTGAGGTAGATGTTCTACATGCACTTCTTTAATATTTTCTTTCTAGCTAACGTTACTCAGCTGGAAGAAAGAAAGAGTCAGCAGTAGGTAGATAACTTTATCAAACACAGGGTGTGTGTGTGTGTGTGTGTGTGTGTGTGTGTGTGTGTGTGTGTGTGTGTGTGTGTGTGTGTGTGTGTGTGTGTGTGTGTGTGT
>JAVQJD010023632.1:0-22183 GCA_036023655.1 Nannoperca australis | reverse complement strand
TAACGGGGCTGGCCCGGAGTCGGACGGAGTGTCGGGAATGCAGTCTAATGTGCTTCTGTGAAACGAGGTTACACAAGGACATCCCAGATAACAACGTGTCCATCGAGGGCTTCCTGACTCCACATTCTACACCCTCTACACATCTACACCGTCTATTTTCTACTGTTCGTTATTCTTTTTTCAATAACTTTATTGAGCATTGTAACTGTATCAAAAAGCAATTTCCCTTCTGGGATTAATAAAGTATTTCTGATCTGATCTGATATCCCAAATGGGACAAGGAAACGGTGGCAGGCATATGGAGCATACTGGTTAACCAATTTGTCAATCAACACTGATTGAACAGCTATGAGGTCCAGGTATATACACACACACACACACACACACACGCATACACACACACAATAGCAAATTGGACGACTATAATATCCCACCATACCTACAGAGAGTTCGCTGTAGATTCTGGCTGCAACAGGAGCTAAAAAATATATATTTATATCAGTTCAATCACTGATCAACAGGTGTCTAATCGTAATCTCCATTAATAACAGACTGTTTTCACCGCAGACAAACAAAAGGGCAATATTCAATTTAGGTGAGCCAGTTGAAGGGTCCAATGCTGGCTCACTGTCATGGCTCCCTGGGACACTTAATGGAACTGAGCCATCGTTATTGCAATTTGTTTCACCTGTGCTTTTCCTGCTACGACAAGTCAAAATGTCTGTTGTGGAAAAGGTTGATAAAGAGCTACTACACAACAATGGCCCACCCACACAGGTGTTTTCACTTGATTAGACCTCTACTGAGGGCCATAGGATCATGTACAGACTGCTCTCTCTCTCGTTAATTTTGGTCATGGGCGAAATGTAACAGCAAACACGTACGAAGGTGCATGCAGACATGCAGTATATACAATTATACACATGTGCACAATAATATATGTAGATGTGTGATGTCTGTAAATACAGTCTTCAAGTGTGACCCTTTCTCCAAGTTTTCTATTATTGAACGATGGGAGCAGCATAGATTGTAGATTCACACACACACACACACACGCACACACACACACACGCGCGCACACACATACACACACACAAACAAACCCCTCATACACAGTTACAGTGCTTCCTGAACACAAAGCCTCAGTATTCCCTTGATATGGAGCAATTAGCAGCTCTAATGAAAAACCTGCCTTGTTAGAGTGGGAGAAGCTCGTTAGTCTCTCCGCTAATTACACTGAAGCACCAGGGAGGACAGGCGAGACCAGGGGCACCTCATTCACCGGCCATTACTCACACACACTTACACACACTCCGACATAGCAGATACAATGGAAACACACACACCTTCTCATGTTAATCAGGCTTTTCAGGCCGTGCCCTTGACACCACAGGGTTTTACCTGTGTGACATCTTTCTTGTCTCTCTCTCTCTCTCTCTCTCACACACACACAATATACATTATACTGTCACTTTATATTTTATTGGTGCTATTGACCACCATAAGCTCCCCCAGTGGCGGGGCCTGGCTTGGTCTCATTTAGGAGACTAGTTCAGGTTGAGTAGAGTCGACAGCTTGTCAGTTGGCAGTGGCTCTGAATGGGAGGGAAGGGGCAGTGATGGAGGGGTGAAAAGTCAAACACTCAGACTGACAGCTTTTTATTCAAATCTCTCAAAAACGCCACCAACAGGTCAACGTTTTTTAATTTATTCAGTAAAATCTGCTAGATGGATTGTCACAAAATGTTATGGTTCCCATAGGATGTATCCTAACAACTTTGGTGACATTATAAGTTTTTGTCTAGTGCCACCATGAGGTTGACATTTGTGGTTTTCAGTGACTATTGGTTGGATTGACATGAAATTTGACATTCATGTTCACCTTAGAATGAATTGTAGCAGCTTTGATGATTCATTTTTCTGTAACACCATCTTCAGGTCAAATAATGACATTAACTAATGACATTCCCATCATCCTCAGAGGTACATTATTTATTATTATTATTATTATTATTATTAATAATAATGATAATAATAATAAAATGTTAGCATGCTAACTAATATGGTGGTTAGTATTGCCCAAGTACAGCCTCACAGAGCCGCTAATATGGCTGTAGACTCTCGGTCTTGTTTACTCCCTTTCAAAATATTTTTAGTCGACAAATCTGACAGCTGCTGAAGGCTGATATTACTGTTGCCTTATCATCTGGGTAGCATTTATAAGCCAGGATAGAACCCTTTTTAACCAGATGAAAACAAAACAAAAATGTCAATGAGAACAACTACACTGTGCATATTGTGAATTTGAAATGTAAAATAAATCACAAGCAACAAAGGTTCAACCTGCTGAGATAAAACTAAGTACTGGGGTTTATCTGTATCCACTCCTTACCCGCCGTTAGTTGTAATGCACACTTTAGTTGTTTGCACACGCAGTTACAGAAGAGAAAAAGATTCAGCCTGTCCTGTGGTTTTGGCATTTAAACCTCAGGACAGTTGTTTAAATACCAAGTGCTAGTGTGGATGCAAGTAATTCTCACATATAAGCTTTTGTTGCCCTAGTGTGTACATAGGTAGCCCTCTAATGAACACATTGTTTTGGTACAAATCCTTGTTTTTATTAAGAGCAACTTGACTGTCAAATGTGAAGCCTTGCACACACACATACACATACGTAAGTCGACACAGCGGTCAGTGCAGTTTGTAAGAATTAAGTGCCACACTCACGGAGGTCTATCTGACATGAGCTGGTCTAATCTTTACCACAGTCTGGGTCTGACCTGACAGCTCCTGGCTCGGGCAGGCACTGATGCTGACGGGGTACCAGACAGTAGCCAGTGGGATGTTTCATTGTTCTCTGACAGAGAGCGAATTCAGAGTTACCCAGACAAGAGCAGTACTGTTCAGAAGAGGAGAAGATGTAGATGCAGGAATGGTGCAGCATCTAAGAATACAAATGTAAGAGGGAAATTGTTATTCTGATTGTGCTATGTGGGGGCGAGTGTGTTTGTCTTCTTTTAAATCTCAGAGGATAACACCTTGGTGAGCACTTAGGAAAAAACAATGAGCTCAAGTTGACTTGTGTGACACTGAAACTAGACGACTCTCTTCAGTCCGGCTATCACTCAGATTCTCATTCCTCTTTCCTATTTCATTATCATCCAACCATTCAAATTGAACTCTGCCCACATCTCAGCTGGGAACAAATTTCTACCTGGGACGAATACAGATGGACAGATCCAATCCACCCCCCTGCTGGTGTCACTCAACAGCAGAGTAGGGCAGGATGCAGAACGGAGGGACGTGATGAGCCGCCGAGGTTTCACACCATTAATTACCTCTCCAGTCGCGGAGGATTCTGCAGGAAAAGGTCAGCCGTCTGGCTCGCATAAAGACCAGCTCACCATGCATGTCACGGCACCCGCTGGCTTAGCCAGTGCTCTGCCCACGTCACACTTCAGAGACATGACTAATGCCTCAACAAGACTGGTAATAGCCACCAAAATGCCACAGCAGTGCCTGTTAATGCGGCCATAAACAACACCTATACTCAGAGGCTAAGGCCAAGGCCACCGACAAGTAAGGAAAGAGAGGGGAGGACTGGAGGGAGAAGAAGTGGTGGAGTCGGAAGAAAACAAGGAGTAAATAGCATGACAGAAGAATAAAAGTAGGGGTAAAGAATTGAAAAGCATTACTAAAAGGAGGAGAAGTTATGAATAGATGAGACCGCAATGTTGTGCAGTGTGCCAGAGCTGTATTGAACAGTGCTGGTGCCCAATTTCAGGTTAGAAGAAAAGAACAACAAAAGATAAATATTTGACATTTTGGGACAAGAAGCTGCTATTCAACACTGGCTATCCTGCTGATGTGTGTGACATGATAACATAACATAATGGGGCCTGAAGTACGTGCTTTAACGGTTTCTACACAAATACACAGACTTTGTTTGTTATAGAAATAAAGCTGATGGACAGAAATAAAACACAGTTGGCAGGTGGCAGTTGAAATGACTGCCTTTGATAGGATAACCTTCAGCTGGACACAAACCAAGTCAATTAAGCAACAATCTGACATAGCATACATCAGCAAGATCAACAAGCTGAGAGAGGACCTCGCTTGTCCCAGCACAGCACTCTATTATAACCCACTTTCATTAAACAGCAAGCTCCTCCACAATTTCTCACCCACTCGCCTTTCTTCCCCTCGTTACTCATGTATGAATACAAGCAGTGTTTTCCCCCGGGAAACTCCGGTGAAAGACTGAGGGGGCAAGTGTTGCAGAGAATGCACACTTGAACTTGTTATTTCCGTGGCTTATTTTGTGAGGAGATGATTATTGTAGGACAGGGAGCAGAACGAATCCACTCTGCTTTGAAGTGTGAGAGACACAGGAAGAGAGACAAAAGGTGGGGACTAATCACTAGCAGGTGATGATTGGGATGTGTTGTTTGCCATTTTTCAAAAGAAAGGATGGGGTCAAAAGAGGGGAAGTGGCAAAATACTAGCTATTCTTTACAATATACCAACTGAGTACAACACCATCTTCACAAAGGTAGATTTTATTGCAGGTTAATGTCATGGATTCCATTATATTCTACAGGTGTTTTGTATCTTAGGTCCACCCACTAAATGGGTTCACTGTGTAATGCAGCAGCAAAAAATAACTTTATTATTGCTCTTTATTGGTTAAATGTACTTTACCAACCTCTGTTCCAGCCCTGGGGCAATAATACAGTGTGGAACTGTAAAGGCTGGTAATACTACGGAGAGCTACCTAAAAAATTAACATGTAATACTGTATATGTATCAATAGATAAATAAGGCCTCAGCGAGGTCTTTACATTTACTTTTACATTACATTTAGCAGACACTTTTATCCAAAGCGAATTCCAAATAAGAACAGTCAACAGCTGGGCCTCGAACCACTGACCTTGTGGTCCAAAGAAGATGTATTATCAGGTGCACAAAACTCTGTGCCACTGAACAGAACACAAATCTGGTCTCACACTCATTGATTCCTATGAGTAATTTAGAGCATGTTTTTGGACAATGAGAGTAAAAGCAGTGTAAAACTCACTGGGAAGCATACAAATCAAATCCACCTCCTTCCTGCCGTGAGGATTAAATTCTCTCAGCAGAGCAGCTGCTCCTTCCTGGACCTGCAAGTGACACCAAGTCAAAGTCCAAATATCGGGCCAGCGCGTACAGAGAGAGCTGACTGGCAGGCCCTGTTGGCACAGTATCTATTCTTCTTCTGCTTCATCGTCTTCTTCTACTTCTACTTTCCTTTTCCCATCCCACCTTTCCATCCTCTGTTTTCTTTCATTTCCCAGTCTCTCTCTCCACTGCTCTCCTGTCCTCTGCGATGGGAAATGCACGTAGTCTGCCACAGGTAATTGCTTTCTCTCGCATGCAGTGTAATGTGCTCTCTCAGCTCTCACTCTTTCCCTCCATCTTCTTCACCATAAAACAGATAACTCTCACTACACGCAGCCCATATTCGGGGGCAAAATGAATCTTCAGATCATGCACCTGTTGTACTGTTATGCTTTTTTATATATACAAATTTAGTTTTCTTTTAACAACAGTCGTGTGATGCAAAACAAACAAAAGCAAGTAAAGGCCGATCCTACCTGTCCTGCAGGTACTGCTGGCTGAAATCATTGTATTCTCAGATTTAAACCAAACATTGAAAAATTTAAAATACAGTGTTCACAGTTGTCGGATTTCAACATAGCTCATGGCCAATTGTAAACATTTTTAAAACCATTTTGGTTTCAAAATAACATTTTTCAGGTAAGTCACGTAAATGGATTTCAGACAGTCCTGAAATGGTTTTCCATCCCACAGAAGTATGTGTTTCACGGTGGCTACAGGGATGACTGACGCTGTGTGTGTCTGGGATAATCAACGGAGCGCTGGGTCACCTGTCTTGTTTGACAGATTAGAAGCCCTCATTCATCACGTACACAGACACACACACACACACACACACACACACACACACACACACACACAGTTGTCTGAGGCCATCACAAATTAGCTCGGGCCGCCATGGTTTCCTTGCCAACTGGCCTGTAACCAGGCAACATTGGTCGGTTTGAAAATGTCTTCAGTGGGTGCGCACACACACACACACACATACCCAGATTGGGCTTGATATGTGGATAGGTGTCAGATACTATGGTATTACTTTAAAATCATCATCGTAAACATCTGATCCCCTTACTGTGCTGGACCTGACATACATAGATACAGCACATGAACATGCAGACACACAAGGACACACACAGACTATATAACAAGAGTGCAGCAGCTTCACAATTATTTCCTCTGCAAGTCCTGATCCGACAGGTAAACTACATACAAACCACAGGAGCCGTTTCACCTTTAGTAACGACCGCTGTCGGTCTACATGTACATTTCTCCATGTGACCTTCATTATTAAGTACTCTTCACGTTCTTGAGACTGGCGGATCCTAACTAAACTAAACTAAACAGAGCGATTTTAGGAAGGCTAATCCTTCAAGACACAAAGGTATTGGTACAAATCAATTTAAGATTATACAAATGAAACCTTGGATCAGCTAGACATCAGAAAAATACATCTCGTTTTAGTCCATCTGGTCATGGCAGGCAATTTAACCAAGATCGTGCCTCATTCTCTTAAAGCGCTTGATAATATCAAAGCAGCTACGTGACAGTGTGAGCTCTGTCTACTTTATTTCAAGTGCACTCGCTTCTTTTTTCTTTGTCGCGGATATTTTAGGTTTGAATGGTGTCTGTAGAGCTGGTGTGCTGCATAACTTGTGTTTTGCTGGTCTGTGCAAATCTCATGGGATTTCAGTTTCTGCTGAAGGTATGAAATGTGCAACCTTTCTTTTTATTTGCAACCAGCCCACCCTTAGCTCTGAATAATACTTGCATCCTCTTCATCTTGCTAGACTATTTAAGTTAATAAGTAATTAAAAAATAAGCACTGTGCTTTAAGCAAAACCCTATTGTAAGAAAAACATCAGAAAACTCTTCCATGTGAACACAAAGAACTGAGGACTGATACCACAGTGGGGCTGCTTAATCAAAATTAAATGTTTCTACGCAACACGTACTATCAATACGCTTGATCACACAGCAGCATGTTCTGTCTCTGTCCCATCAATGTCTCTGCTAATTCCCACCATATCACAGCAGCTCGCTCAACAGACAGCCACTGAGATCTATTACTCAGCACCACACGAGAGGACTGCACACCCACTCGCTATCCCTGTTCTCTGTCTCTGCTTCAACCCTGAGCATTCATTAACACACCCTCACACGCAAACACACACACACACACAGACACACACTTCACTGCACTGCTATTGCACAGAGCCCATTTTCCTTCTACAAACTCTTTCCCTAAAGTTCCCCTTCAGGTTTAATGCTATCCCAGACAGAGAGGCACTTGGGTCTCTGGGAGACAAGATGCAATCAGAATATCATCAGGGCTTTCATATGACAGATGCTGCAATATCAAGCATAGGAAGATTGTTCATCATAGGGGCTCTGGATGCTATGACATCAAAGTCTTGTAGAGCTAGTTGTCGGCTGAGATGCTCCAAGGAGTCCAAAGGCACCTGGAGGAGTCACTTGGGATAAACCTGTATTTGTCCTCAGTGTGAATAGGTCAACACATGTTATTCGACCAGGTCTGGCACTGCTCAGCTTTGGTACAAAAGGTGACCAAAGCAGATTACTATACTATTACTATAGGAGCACTGTAATCCTGCAACAATAGCTCTCACTACCATAAATTCTGACCAAATAAAGAAAACAAATTCTATTAAATTCCACCAGACATTCCACACCATCTGCCATGAGGAATATCCGTTGTAAAACATTTGCAGGGACCACTTTTAATACATTGGCATTTTACAAAACACTTAGTGCATTTCCATCCAATTGTTTTTAAGTGCATTTTTAATTAACAAAAAAAACAACTGAGTGAAAATGCCAGAAATGAGAATCAAAGTCTAAATATTGCAAAAAACGTTTTCATGTTCGGCTGAGGAGGAAAAGTGGATGCATAGGTAAAAGCAAAATGCAACAAAGTGCAGTAATCATGCCATACGTGAAGCATGTGACTTCCTGCAATCCACCGAAATGTTCTCAGGTCAAATACGCTCGAACCTTCTGTGGCAACAAACACGTATACTTGTCCACCTGGGAAGACACTCACTGTACAAATGATTTATATACACAGAACCGTGTGTCATCTGTCCTTGTCCGTTTTGTAATATAATTGTAGTATATATAATCAGTGGACTGCCTGAAAAAAGCTGGAAGGCTTAGAGTCATTTGCTATGGAGAATGTCCTTGTTTCTCCAGAAAAACACATTTCTATGCATTGTTGCAATGCAAAGTTATGCATTTTAATTCCACACTTGGAAGCCTTCTCCAGTGCTTAGTACATCCATGGTCTTAACAGGTAAACCTCTGACTCTCTCTGCAGTCATTTATTTTGGGTTTCAGCTGGATTCTTTAGAAATTCTGAATGTCTGCTACTATATGTTAATAAAAGGTTGAATAAAAATAAAAACACTTTTCTCTTTAAACACTACCCTTGAGACACCCCCAGTGTGTCTCCAGAAGCAGAGGGGATTGCAGCAGACAGCCAAACGACCCACAGCAGGCTCTCTAGCATGTGTTCAAATAAACAATTTACCCCCTGTCGCTGATTGTGAATGCATTTACACTGGAGAGAAGCATGTACGACACAATGAAACACAAAAACAAAAACACATGCAAATTCAGATTTAGTACATGCAAACACCCACCAGGGAGGGAACGCTTAAACCACAGCAGCTATTAATGTCACACTCACTGAGACACAAACAAGAGACCTATTTGCCAAAAGACATACAGAAGTCAAAATCCTTGTTAAACGCAGACACACAAAGATGTATTGGAGTATCCGTGTCACTCAAGCATAGGGCACAGGCAGGTCACCAGAGAGACAAAGGTGGAGATTTGTGACCTTATCCCCCCAAACCTCCCATTTACACCAAGGTGAGAACCCCTCATTAGTGCCGGGCCAAACCCACTATCAAACATCCCTTCACTGCTCCACGCATTCAGCAGCTCTTCACAGCATTAGAAGGGGAACAAAAAGAAGGGAGAAACATTTGTTTAACGAACCGGGCTGTCTTTCTCTCCCATGCAGTCCCTTCTTTTGCTCCAGGCCTGCCCCGAGGTCAACCCCCCCACAACACCATCAAAACCCTGCGCCACTGATGGCTGTGGTTCCATTCACCGTAGAGATTTATGATCTCTAATAGCTGGCAAATGGACCCGGGACTGGGGCTGCCCCGAGGGGAGGCCCTCCTACTTATTTTCTTCAAATCTTGAGAAGAAAAGGCATGAAAAAAGGGGGAGCTGACCAAGGCCGAGGGTGAGGATCGGGGAGCTAGCATGTCTGAAACATTTTCAAGGCTGCCATCTGGGTCGGGTGGGACCCTTCAATCTGTCTGTCAGTCTACAACAAGAACCCGTCGCCTACCAGAAGGACATGGCTGTGGGGGAGAAAAAGACATTGTAACAATATGAGGGATAAATGTCCACTGACATTTCACTTCCCGGCGGTTTTGGGGCAATTCTGCATGCCAGAGCTTTTATTAATCGACCACAATCAGGCGGTCAGCCAGTCAGCTGTCTCTGATCCTTGGTGGTGGTGGAAAGACCCACTATGGCACCCTCTACTTCATAATCCTATTCCCATAATCCTCAGAGGTCAGCGAGCAAGAAACAGTCCCTGCTGTCTCTATGACCAACTCCCCTTTCCTTTTAAGGTGAGAGAAAGGTACTTTCGAACTGCTTTACTGGTGTAGGAAAAAAAACTTCAGGGTGCTAGAGAAGTGAGGCAGATATAATGCCTTCATGCAGCAACCACAGTTTTCACGTCTTCAGCTTTTTACAGGGGAATCATTAACCTTGTTGTTCTCGAAAGAAGCTGTTACTGCCAATCATTCTAGAAAGTGCTTTGTTTAATCAAGACTCGTAAGTATCATTCTGAATTTCCACCCGGTTTTCTCTGATTAAAAGGAATGCTTTGGCATTTTGAGAAATATGCTCTTTTGCACTCTCATGTCTATATGATAAATATAAAGCTACAGCCAGCAGCTTAGCATAGCTTAGCTTTAAGACAGGAAACAGGGGGAAACGCTAGCCTGGCTCTGTTCAAAGGTAGTAAAATCCACCTACTAGCAACTCTACAGCTCACTAATTAACACATATTCTTTCTTTGACTGCATTATATAATACTTTCATTTAAGTGCTTTGTAGCCAGTAGGGGTTGTAGTTCTTGGCCAGCTCTGCTATAGAAGTAACGAATAAAAAGGGATCCTTATTTCACCTGTAATGGAACTGTAAGTTATCACAACCTTGGCAGCTGTTCCCCTGAAGGAGATGATTCTTATCATAATGACACCCTCAGTGCCAGACCCAGACAGGCACCCCGACGAGCCGCTGTGGTAAACTCAGCAACAAAAAAAGAGATTTCTATTAGACACAGCAACACTGTCTGTAACAATGTTGTCACTGGATAGGAAAGCCTAAAGGCTCTCTGTGGCCCTGTTTTCACACTTAGCACTAACATGCAGTTTGGGTAATCCAACTCCAAGCCGACAGCTGTAAATATAAGTGTGACTGCACCCAAAATGCATCAAGAACATCCTGGGAATCGATCACTGCAGCCACAACTGGAGGTGACATGACCACATGACCACATAAAAACACAAATTCCCTGGTGGTAGACTCACACAATGAAAACCTGCCAAATTGACTGTCATAAAAGGAGGATAGCTTTCTTGTCATTTACGGTTCTTAACACTTGCACACACATCCTGCATGTCAACAGTTATTTCTGGTATTCAACGCAGTGCAGCAACAGCAACAGAAAGTAGGAATGCAACAGCTAGTGGGGAGGCTCTTGAAAGACCTCCAAATTGGTGCAATAAATTCCGTTTTTATAGCTCCATAGCACAAAATGATAATAACAGATCTGCAAGACGCTGGGCAGAGTTATGTGCTCAAAGTGCAGTGGCATTGATGCCGGCCCTAACATCCACAGCTCTGATGGTTACATTTATATTTCCTGACAAATTTTCACAAAGGTCACCAACCGTTCATTTTAAGACACATGAATATACTACAGAAATGGGGATCACAGAATCTTTTCAGACCATCATACTTCATAGTAAATGTGACTTTTATTATTAGTGAGACCAACTCCATCTGTAACCTAATTTTATTTACCTATTTTGGCTCGAGCCTTTATCAATGAATCATATACAAGACATCTGGCCAAGTTTTATACACTGAATAATTCCATGTTGCAAATGAGCCGTGTGTGCTCTGCAGTCTATTTAATTTACCTCTTCATGAAAACACACCAGCAGCAGTCAACAACTAAACTGCTACAAAGACAGACATCACTTTCGGGAGAAAAGGGTCAAAAATTGCTATATTTTCTCTTGGTCTGTTTTTTTTGTGATGTGTCATGTGGTTTCTCCTTTTCACAGTTCGCCACTTCAGCACTTTGGCCCGGCTGGCAGGCTTTGCCAGCGATGCCCTGTAAGACGACACGGAGGGGACAGGACGGGAACGGAGATCTGGGTGAAAGCTAAGCACTGTCGCTCACCTTGGGCATCTGCTGAGCCCGCCAGGCTGGGCCAGGCCAGGTTGCCATGACAACAGCAAAACAGACCAGGGCATCCGAGAATAACTATTATTTTAATAATACTTTTATCTGGCAAACCAAAGCCCAGCTTTAGTGTCCTACAAAATTCAGCAGGATATGTATAAAATGACACTGATGATGTTCAAAACACACGCCATACAGTAATCTGATGGTAACCTGATTAACTCAATATCAGTCAATATCAGTGTA
Organism: Nannoperca australis; assembly: GCA_036023655.1. NCBI lineage: Eukaryota > Metazoa > Chordata > Actinopteri > Centrarchiformes > Percichthyidae > Nannoperca > Nannoperca australis. Next base: position 10,258 of record JAVQJD010023632.1, on the reverse strand, counting down.
ACCAAGCCCAGATAATACACCTGGATCGTTCAATTCAGGTGTTGACATTTGTAGAAAAATAAAGACGTTGGACGTTGATCCAAATACAAATGTGTAATACTGTAGTTGTGACAGAGGAATCTGACGCAGGGCTGCATAGAGAGAACGGTTGCTATGGGAAAGGTTACTGTGATTATCTCAGTCTATGACAGGCCAAGCTCACTGGGACCCAACTGCTTTGTGCAAAGTGGGAATTGTTTTTATTCCCTTACAGGAGGTGTCAAGTCAAGAGACACTGCTTTGTGTGTTGCAAGGAATGCTTTAAGCTTCTGGAAGGTTGTCAAGTAAACACAAACCAGAGAAGGCAACACTGAGGAAAGACAAATGAGAAAATAAGCACAGGGTTTTACCTGATGTCTTTAAAAGGCAATATTGTGAAGATATTTATGAAAAATAAACAACAAATGCCCCTAAATCAAGAAAGAATATAAAAAAAATCTCTATAAAAAGAGTGAATCGAGAGACAGCAGTGGCTGTGAACTGTGAAAAAGAAATGTTTGACCTACAGGTTTAGCGTGGGCTTATAGAAAGCAGCAAAAAATGCTGTTACCTTTGAATTATGAGTGTCTCACATTATCTTGTCTACACCACTGCCATGAATTCCTTGCAAACTCTCCAGGGAGATAACAAGAAGGAGGAATAAACAGGAAGATGCTGCTGAGGCGGTTTGTTTGAACAGTGCTTCACGGACAGCTGAGCGCATAGCAAGACAAAGTGATCTGAAAGCCCGCAAACAATTTAGAGTTTAAATCCAGAAAGTGTAGCTGGCATCATAAATCCAGCACACAGGCAAAAACATCTGTGCTGGGTAGTTGTCAGCTTTCGTCTGTGGTGGTCGTCAATGTTGCCATCTGTCTCAGTAAAGACTAAACATTTTTCTTCCAAAGGGAGAACAGAGGGGAATGAAAGAGTTGGCTGAGTTGTACACTCAGTGTGGAACATTCCCTAATAGGCAGCGCTTGACTGAAGAGGCAGACATCAGTTAACGCGAGCTCTCGCTCACACACACACACACACACACACACACACACACGCACCCACACCCACACCCACACACACAGGTGTACACAGCAAACACAGGGTTATTGTGCCTGTGTCAACAGTGCACCTGCAAGGCTTCACTGTGGACCTGTATGGCCTATGGCATTGGAATGTGTCCTGAAAATATGTATGTGTGTGTGTGTGTGTGTGTGTGTGTGTGTGTGTGTGTGTGTGTGTGTGGTTCTTGGGATCTTACCCAATGAACATTTCTGTGGCGCCTAGATGCGCTGTGACAATAAACAGACATTTTCCATTTTCAACACATCCGAGCCATCACTATATAACAGAAGGCAAACAAGTTTGTCACGTACTCATACACACATGCAATCACACACACACGCCTCCAGGTGTTGGTGCAATGGGTCACGGCCAATACGTCACTCTATCAACAGCTCTGTAACTATAACCTGTGGGAAGGTATTACAGTTTCAGCCATAAGGAATGACTGGACCTGCACTGTGTCTTTGATCCCCGGAGGATCAGTGACAGACTGAAAGAAGATGCTGGAAGCTGTTCAACAGTGCTGCTGCCACGGGTAGACCCAAAATAAACGACCTAATAATACATTCTCGCACTACATAACCAATAAAGTTGACAGTATGCTTAAACAGATGTGCTTGTCGGGTGGTCGAACAGCAGCAGAAACCCCTTAACTTCACACCTTTCTGACATTTGAACCAACAATCCGACAATTGCTTCCACTTCATGCACTGTGATTGGACAGGTGTGCGGAGTTGAGAAGGTTAGAACATCCCTCTCAAGCTTCTCAACAAATTAGTCTGGTCTAGAACATCTTTTTCTCTGTTATACCCTTCTGTCCACACTAAGTTTGTGTTTTTTCACACCCAGAAAACAGAACATTGAAATACTTCGCTTCTTAGTGTGGACAGTGAAAATTTGCTTTTGGCAAACAGTGCTGTGTGCTTGCTCAGGCACTGTCTTGAGCTGTGTGGCAGAAACATCTTTAACCCTCTCTATGAACACTCAATTTAAATGTCAACATAGCTGATTTCACAATACAGTTGGTATCATTAAGCAACATCTATTTTGTCAGATGACTCTGTTGTCATAAAACAGTGATTTGATTGCTCCAGTGCAGGAAATACTGTTCACCTGGTTAAAAGGTAGCATTTATAAACTGCAATCAAATCACTATCTCATACTCGTTCAGCTGTCTGACAATTAAAAAAAAGAAAAACATGTACATGAGATGGAGAGCATGAGAGGACAGGACAGAGGTTTGGAATAGACCTGGAAATCACATTGCTAGCTTAGTGTGGACGTAAGTGTGGCTTAAGAAACACTGCTACTGGTCTCTTTAACTGGTGTGACTTAACAAGGACCAAAACAATAAGGCATCAATTTGTGTGTTTAACTGCAGCGACTTAAACAAAAGTAGGTTACAGCCAATGACATCACCTCAATTAAAAAAACTGCTTGCTCCTTGATCAAACCTCCAATTTGATGATTTTCCAGTGAAGCTCTTCAGTTTTTGTGCCGTTATTATAAAACTGATGAGCTAGTGCGTGGTCACGGTTGTGAACTGTACACAGAGATAATGAAAAGGGATGAGATGAAAGCATCGATGAGCAGACTGAGACTGAAGCCTCTTCACATCTGCAGTGTCATCCACTTAACTATGATGGGGAATCAGACTTCAGAACAAAAAGATGAGAAAAGTAATAAGTGAGAGGGAGATGAAAGAGAAGATAGAAAGCAGAGAAATCTGGGCTAATTTGTGCAGGAGCCCCATACACATTCACATTGACACTGGTCCTAAAAGGCAGCAGGCATCCAACAGGCAGCTCCAGCCTAAACCACACACGCATCACTTCAACGGCCTTCCCTTGACCTCTAGTAATGGATTTACATTTTTAGGTCTGGTGGGTACAAACATACTGTATGCACACACACATACATACACACACACACACAAAGCATACAGAAGTTGCTAGATCACTGAGCTGTTCAACTATCAAAAGGGACACTTCGATTTCATGACACGGCTGCTATGAGTTTGCACACTATAGCCAATTACGTGTAAACTGGCACGTCTTCTTTCTTCCATTTACAGATCGACAGGCACAGCAGCTATTTTTACCGCTGCATAAAAGCAGAGACTGTTTTCACACTCCGCCAACTGGAACTGTGTCTTTCATTAAGGAAATCTATTTAGAGCCGAGCAGGGGAGAGGCAGAGGAGCAGGGTAGATGAGCTCTGATTAAATCTTTCAATGAAAATGTTTGAGGCCCTGTCTGTTCATCACCACACAGCCTGGGAGCTTTTTAACAGAATGGGGCGGGGGGCGGTTTGCTGCCTGTAACTACTTTTTACAATGCTGAATCAAGACAACACAGTTCAAAATCACTGCCAACTCTGCAAGACTCAGCTGGTGTCAATCACTGCTATAGTGTTAGACGAGCAGGCCAGCAGACTGTGACTCCACCGTATGTGTATGTGTCAATAGCAATTAGGCTGATAAGCCCATCAATCAGTAAACCATTAATATATGGATAAAAGATAAAAAGATGAAGAAGTCACACTATACAGGAATGAAACCCAAGAAGAGGCTGACTGATGCAAACAATAGACTTTACTTAAGCGACAAAAAACGTGAAAAGAAGTAAAAGTGCAAAAATAGGATCATCAACAGTTCTGTGATGTAAGTAAGATATAATTTTCTTCTCAGATATCTTGAAATTCTACCCTTTTTATGCTGGTTCCTTTGAATTTTTTCCCTACCTTTGAACCAATGCACTTGAAACTTTGTTTTTGGACCTCAGAAAAAAGACTATATAGAGTATCTACTTCTGTTGCCATTAGTAACTGCAGAGACCGATGTTATGATCTCATTATCTAAACCTCCTACTGCTTTAAATGTAGGCAAAACTGACAGAGTGTGGCGGGACATGCTATCCCTGCATGCACCAATGAACGCAGCTGGAACGCCGGGTTTCCCATTGTCACTTATCCATTAAGTGCCAGTTACCTGGGTGTTAGACCATTAATTTGAAGTGTACTTTAAAAAAAGAGAGTGACACTGAGAAGCTGCCAGCTGTGCCGTGCGATGAGGTGAGACAGCACTGCCAGACAAAACAATTGAAAATAATGACGTTCCATTTCTCTCAGCCATGGCCACTGAATGTCCAACAAACAACCTCATTGAAACGCAAGACAGAAACTCTGGGAAACACAAGTCCCACCGGGAACAGATGGCTTCCCCGCCATTGAATTTCTGCTTGTTTTAATTAATGACCTCACTGTCATTACTAAGCAGTGATGGGATGATTATAAATAAACTACCAAAAGGCTAATGCAATGTTTTTTCACTACAACAGTGTGTACTGAGTACGTCCCTCTGGCTTGATTCCTAAAATATCTAAAATACTTTTATTTGTGCGGTTACAGAGAGGAGTTTAGGGATCGTACCTCGCATTCAGAGGCTTTCCTATGCCACCAAGCAAGAAATTAAGGGGGAAGCACTTCCATGGAAAGTATGCAGCCATGTGAAAGTGTTTAATCACTAAGCTCCTGCAGGCGTGTGCCTGCGGCATTTCAGCATGCCATTGGGAGCAGGCTGTCAACACAAAAGCAACTGTGGACACACATAAAGATCTCTTTCACACAAACACGTGGACACAAAGAGCAGAATTGTTAATGTTCAATGGCAGTAATAGTTCTTTTACTTCTCTATCTCAAGAGACAAAAAATCCTGTTGAAAGGTTGCAGTGACAAGCCTTCAGAGTAAAAAAAGAAACAGATTTCAAGTGTACAGAAACACTGATATACAGTCAATGGTTTGCATACATCCTGTCTCTACAAGTGCTTCATCTACTTTGAGTTTAACAAGGTAACGCTTTACACCCGGGAACTTCCAATCTCGGGCTTTACAAGCACTGGGACATTCCCAGTCCCCTTAAATAACGTTTCTAGCTCTGCTGTAGGTTTAGCAATTCATAATCCACGTTGCACTAAATCACTCTCTGTGCTAAGGCAACTCAACGACAGAGAGGCCTTCAAGATTGCTTTTTACAAAGAATTCAAGAATTCACAAAGACATTTCTAATTCATCTCCTCCAGAAACAGTTGTACAAACAGATCCATCTGATGTGTCTTCCCAGGGAGTACAAAAAAATGTGTTGGGCTCATTTCGGGGTGCTATCTAAAAATGCTTAATAAGGTTTATCAGATAAACCTGGATATAAACTGTGGTCCATTAATAAATCCCCAGAAATACAAAAAAATAAAATAATACTCGAAGGGGCACTTTAGTGAGTGTGTATATCAGTCAACACAGAGTGGTGACTCCAAACACTTTTGGATGATACACATATTGTGAGTAATCTGGCTACCATGACTGCAGTTTTTCCAGATTGGTGTGTGTGTGTGTGTGTGTGTGTGTGTGTGTGTGTGTGTGTGTGTGTGTGTGGAGAGGACAGCTAGAGGCTGGGACACTGTGATTATGAGAGCAGTGCAGCTGCCATCCTCCTAACAGCATCTCCTCTGCTTCATTAAATGTCGCCTCAGTCCTCATGTTTGTTTCAGGCGATGGGCAACACGAATCAAAGCATTCTGAGGTTTGCTCTCTTACTGGCTGCGCGCAGAGGAGGAAAGCACTTAAACAGCAACAAAATCCTCTCCGGGGACAGGAGAGAGTAGTGAAGGGAAAAGCGAACAGAGCGACGCAGCACTTTGATTCCTGCCCCGATGGTTTGAAAACCAGAAATTGATAGCTGTATGTACCGAGTTCACATGGGAGCAGGTAAAGATGATATGATGGGGAAGGTTTTGTACACAGCCCTAACTGCTTTGAAAATGCTGGAGGAAAGCCATCTCTGCTGTGTAAACATCCCTCATGGGATGGACAGAAATGAATGTGAACTGCATATGACGAGGCAAGGATGCCAGAAATGATTAACACAAGAGACGCATCATCTTCATCTCTGGTCATCTTATTTTGCCAAAGTATTACACTCACTGGAACATCTTTCTTAACTGAATAAGTTACACTCACTAGCTACAAGGTCAGATTTTGGCTTATGGAAAGTTTGGAGGGGTAAAAGATGGAGCATGTTTGAAAGAAACTAGTTTGCACTAAGTGTTTTCTGACCACATCTAAGGCTGCAGGTATTCTGTGGGTGTTCCAAGCGGCAACACTCAAAGGTGTGACAAAAAGCCTGCCGTCTTAGAAAGGGGTGATGTGATGAATCGTACAAATGGGTATAATGGTGCACACATTTAGACAGTCTCTCCTCAAAGACCTCCTACCCCACCCACCCCCAGTTTTGACATTGGACAGGACGGATTGTCTAGACACTGTTCCGCAATCTGACAAGATGCCAAAGCCTGTACTGGTTTGATGGATCTTTACTATCTTTACGTAATGGGCCACAATTAAAATGTCTTGAGCAAGTGGGTCATCCGCTAATCGCAGGATCGGCAGTTCGATCCCTGCCTCCTCCCGTCCACATATCAGTGTCACTGAGCAATACACTGAAACCCAATTGCCCCGCCACACTAGTAGATGCAGTCCATGCAGTCCTTAACCTGTGTATTTTACGTCTGCCCTCTGATAAAGCTGCCAAATGAATACATACACTGGACTCACATGCATAGATGCACTTTATAATGTGTGTATTTGCATTAAAGACATGTCTTCAAGCAAACTTTTGTGTTTTGTCTCTCATGCACTGGCGCAGGTTGCCAGGCTGGTTTGAAATCCTTCTTTTCCTTGTCTTTAATGGCTCATCATTTCTCTGAGTCGCCTCAGAGAAACTCAGGGTCTCTGAGGTCAGTACCTTGACAAATGGAGCAACTCATTGTTAGGAGGAAGAAGGAAAGGATAATAAAAGAGTGAAAGGACATTTGTTGCTGCCAGACCAGGCAGCAACCTCGCCATTTGGACAAATCCACGTTTTTTTTAGACCGACGCCCACTTGACGAAATTCAAAGCTGTGCCACACATATAAAGACAGCGGATTGAGAGGCCCACTTAATGCCTGTCCACAGAATATGCACCACCGCTAATACACCCACACACATCACACCCCAGCTAGCCTTTCGCGTAATCCCATGGGACCTCAGTCTCCCCTTGAAAGAGTGAGCCTGACACGAGCCTCTGGCTCAACCCTAAACATCCCCGCTAACCCCCTGCACACACACACACACACGCGCATGCATACAATTCCCCCCCAGAGAAAGTAGGGGGCCCCAGGGTGGGCAGGTGCTGCAGCAGCCCCACAGAGTGGTGCATTTATGTGTGTGTGTGTGTGTGTGTGTGTGTGTGTGTGCGCGCGTGTGTGTGTGTCTATGTGATAGTAGGGGGCCCGTTTGCCGTCTGTCAGTCCAACATGCTGCTTGCATGATCAGCCAGTCTGTGTTTCTCTTCTCCTAGGGTTTCTTGGTTGTATGTGTGTGTGTGTGTGTGTGTGTGTGTGTGTGTGTGTGTGTGTACTTCTGCATGAGTTTCTCACAAGAATGGTCTGACTGATAGATCAACGCATCTGGGATTATGTATCACCATAATTGCATTATCAGGGTCAATGTCAGCGGACGACACACCCAGGACCTCCTGTGTGTTCCCACTCTTCTGATGCAGCCGCCTCCACAGGAGTTTGGTTTGACAAAGCCACGGCCTGGTTGCATGTTACGCCGTGATTGTTACCCAGCAGGCGAAGGATTTAAAGCTGCACTAGGCAAGATTTTGATCTAAAAATACATTTGTGTGATCAGCCTAAATCACAAACTGGGCCTGAAGGAGAGAAGACTGTGCCATCTCCACCAGCTGAGACCTGGTACTTTCACCTCATTAGGCCAAATGAAAGTCTGGTGTAGTACGTTCACCCACAGAAAAAGGAAATGAATCAGTGATATAAAAAAAAAACTAAAGACAGCAGCAAGTGAGCGCTCAAAAAATAACTGTATTCAGCAGCATGAGATCTGTTGGGATTGTTTAAGCAGCACAGATCAGCAGAGATGGCAAACTCGAGTGAGCTGTGTGAAGTTAAACATCATGATACATAACTTCTAGGCACAGAAGTAAAAATGTTACCTCTTGGCGACAATGTGCAAAACGTCCTAGTGCAGGTTGAAGTCACTTACATTAGTGATAAAGCCAGTGTTACAGCATAATTACAATGTCAAGGTCATAATACATGGACACAATTTGCAAAACACCATTAAAAGTAATTTAAAGGTGTGTATAACACTAAAGCAGTAAATACTCAGTCGTTTCCCATGTTTCATGACCTTTAAGTGGGACAGTGCCGTGTTTCATCTGTTAAACACATCTGTGTTGCTTTGAACTGATAACAGAGATTATGTCAGAAGTCACCACCAGTTCACACACAGATGAGTACCTTTGAAAACAACACCGCTCCACAATGAGTGAAACATGCATAGGGTAAGAGATTCAAGCCACTACAGCTTGCACTACATACCTTGTCAAACAGAGATTTCCATTGCTGAGACAAGGAAAGAGAGGAAAAAGAGCAAGGGAAGGAGTGAGTGAGAGGTGGACAGGAAAAAAAGAATTCAGAAATAGGTGCCAGAGCGAAGAGAGGAGTACCTGTTTGGAAATGAAGAATCTTGGCCAAAAGGACTCTCTGTGCGCATTTGCCTTAATTGCAGTCTTGCAACCACATGCTGTTATTATATGATCATTGTGGTCAATGAGCTGCAGCAAAAGATATTTAGGTACCAAAGTGTGCATCATTATGTGACAGGGGTCTCTCATAATGGGCTATCTGAAAGTGTGAGATACCTAATGGAGTAAGAGTGGTGTGTGTGTGTGTGTGTGTGTGTGTGTGTGTGTGTGTGTGTGTTCATTTGAAAAAATCATATTCCTAGAAAAAATGTGCCGTGTGTCTTAGGTGGCTACTTTCATTGTCCTGCAATAGGTTACGCAGTATTTGAAATCCCCTGCTGTATCACTGTAAAAATCAAGTTATAAGTTGTGCTATGACCAATAACCTCCTTTAAATGTATTTTAGGCTCATGCAATGACATTCTGCTTCATAAGATCAAAAGCACTGAGTGGATTTGCTCCAGTGCAAAGAAACGTGAAGGTCCTGCTGCGTAATTGTCAAAAATGTGAAAAGGTAACAGTGGTTATACAGTAGGTTAGACACGAGGTCCCTCTGTACTGCGTGTGGACTTACGTCCTCTGGAGCCACGGGGAGGACGTCGGTACTTTCCAAAACCTCGATCTCCTCGCCCTCCGCGTTGGCCGCCACCGCCGGAGAGGAGTTCACCGGCGTCTCCCGGGGTCCGCCCGTCATCCTCGGGCTGCTCTTCTCCATACGCCCGCGGAGAGCAGCGACGCGATTCTCAAGAGTGACTCCACATAGTTTACAATCCCATTCCGCTCCCTATAGTGCGTCAGCAACGACTGAAGGCAAGAGCGCCGGGCATCACGCTCGTTCGCGCATCCCCTCAAAGTCGGATCTTTCTCGGACGACCACGACAGATGAAAGAGGTGCGAGTAGTACAGGTCTTCCCAGACCGGGCACTCAGATATTCATCTGCGGAGGAAAAGTTGATTTGGTGACAGTTTGTACTCTTAGTTCTGGTCTATAAAGTCCCTTCGCGGTGTGCCGTGACAGAGGTTTTGCAGAGCTGGAGAGGAGCCGGGATTTTGCTCGCCCCGACGAGAGGCAGCGGTCCAAGTTTGTCGAGCAGAGGGACGCACGGACGCACACACGCGCAGAGCGAGTCTTCTCACTTTGAGAGACGCGACGCAGCAGCATCAGCAGCAGCAGAGAACTGATCCATCTGAAAGAAATAATGACATCATCAAACACTGACAACAACACGAAGCGCAGGATAGAGTGTGACAAACCGGACTGGGTGACGCACGAGTCTCATGTTGCTTCTCCCTCGAGGGGAGCCGGTGAAACTCGACTTAAATAACAGCTTGGGCGCAGTCAGGCGCGTAGAGAGAGAAATCCAGGCAAGTGCCCAGGTTTTTTTGTTTGTTTGTTTGTTTGTTTTTATTTTTTGGTGCGTCATGCTACCTGGCACGCTGCTTTCTGCGGGTCGGCGGCGTGGCGCGGGGACAACTATCGCAAGCCATAGGGGTCACATGTCGTCAGCTCGAGCACGTTCCTGGTACGCAAAACGCCGTGAAAAGCGGCGTCCTGTCGTTTTTTACGCCGCCCTTTACGGCGTTGTTTATGTA
>JAVQJD010023626.1:0-10514 GCA_036023655.1 Nannoperca australis | reverse complement strand
CCCCCCCCCCCCCCCCCCCCCCCCCCCCCCCCCCCCCCCGGGGAGACGCGGGGAGACGGTGGAGAAGAGCTTGCATGGGTTGCAGCTACCTCTGAAACTTGGGGTGTCTTTGAGCAGTTGCAGCAGGAGGTTCATGTCCTGGAGTAGAGCCCTACCAAGCATGAGGTTTCGTAGGACAACCGACTCCTTCTGCTGACGTTGTGAGGAAGTTTGGTGGGAGGGGCTTAGCAGAGTGATATGAGGCAGCAGAAAAAGAGGCGGAAGGTTTTGCCTACACCAGCTTTAAATATTTATTTTTGTGAATTGTGCTAATTTCACTGAGCTTTTTGATATGTTTGAATGAATAGTGAGCTGCTGGGAGCGGACTCATCTATCCTCCCTCTTGCCTCTGCTTTTGTCTTTCCCCTGACACATAATAACACATTATGTGTTGAAGTGTTTTTGTGTCTTTCGCTTCTCATTTTCCCTACTCCTACACACACACACACACACACACACACACACACACACAGCCATACTTATTTAGAACAGGAAAACAAAGAGCCAATGCATTTTGAAATTGTCCGTCAATAAAAAGAGTTTGAAATTGCCTGTGTGTTGGTATGTGTCTTTGTGTGTGTGGATGGGCCCCCTAGCTTGATTGCATAGGTGGGTGGGTATGGGCAGATGAACTTCAGAAGATGAGAAAATGAACAGAGAAATGGGTTTATTTGAGGGGGCCAACAAAACCGATATTATTCAAAAATGCAGACACAGAGGGCCAATATATCAAATAAGGTTTTTAAGATGAGTTTTCTTATTTGAAGATTTTTGGACCCTTAATCAAAAGCTTCCTTTGTAAATGTTTTTGACTGGTCCAAACACTGTGCATAAAAATCACAAGGTATTTTTCCATAGAATGAAAGGCCTCCCCTTGCAATGTGAAAGTCCCGAAAAGAAAAAAAAAAAATCACGTAATATTTGCTTTCTATGTGAAAGGACATAAAAAACAAAAACAACAGTACACAATAATATATTAACATGCAAAAAAAGGTGTGAAAAGGCCTTAAGAATGTCACGCACTGGCTAACTGTAATACCATGGAACATACATGACAATGACATATAAACATACATAATGATTTTATTCAACTTAATCAGAAAGCCTTGGATGTACACACCCATAATTTGCCAGAAGGTAACTTAATCTGGATTTTATATGAATATTTGTTTGACTTTTTGTATGTTTTGAACGATTTTCTAATAAATAAGAAAAAAGTCTGATGATTAGAATAGAAAGTCTTTATTGTCATTATTCACCGCACAATGAGATTTTAAGAGCAGCTCCTTACACAAAAGGATAAGTAAACTTTAAAAAGATTGACTAAAATATGCTTGTCAGTTTATTACACACAATAACTATACTTTTAATATATTTCTACCTATTAACCAGTTTTTTGATGAAGAAATATAAAATATGCAGATGCTTAGTGACCATATCAGAGATCAAGGAGACCAACAAGGAAGAGGAATGTCTTTCTAGATCTGTCTAGACGTTTGTGGGACAACCACCAAACTGCTCCATGGCCTGATGACTTTGCCGGAAAAGCCAGCTATGCAACCACTGATGCATATTCCATTATGATTGTAACTTATAAGAATCTACGTCATAAATAGTAGTACTCACTACGGGTTAGTCGGCAGGGAGGGTCCAGAGCTGCAAGAATCAAACGAACATCTTCCTTTTTTTAAGTATTTATTGTACATCCACACAGTCTTCCAAGTCCTTCCTGCTGGTGCATGATGAAATCTATAATTTCCCCAAGGTCTCGTTCAGTTCTTGTATAAAAAAAAATAAAGCTTAAAATATTTGTAAAAAATAGTTTTTAAAAAATGCTTTAAAATATAGTGCACAAATGGTCACTAATGGTTGCTAATCTGGAAAATGAGGCTATGTCTGTACAAGCTCCTGCCGGTATACAAGCTTGTTTTGTGAAAACTAACACTGACAATTTCTGTATTTTCAATATTAACTCTATAACCAATCCCACAAAGATTACCCGGTAGGTTCACAGAGACACAGTTTAGTGATAAATCAACTACAATCCCAATTTTCAAAAGGCACTTGACTGACTGATCATCCCCCAGCCGTTTACCTGTTAACATGTGATTGAAATTTAAAAAGACGAAAAAGATTATCCATGTAGTGTCGTGGAGTAAAGGTGTTTTTATTTCATTGGATCCCAAAATAGATGTATGTTTGTAATGAGACAAATTAAATGGAATTATTAGCAAGTCTATACTTCTAGTGACAACCAAAAGAATATTTACTGTAAATGCAGATCACATTTCAGCCAGCCAGTTTTTTTTAACAATTTAATTAACAGCACACAGCTTGTTGGCATTGCTAATCTGTCAAAGTAACATTTACTTCTCTCTTTCCATCTGAATTAAATGTACACACTCCTGCTGTGAGATGGCAGCCAAGTTAAATCACTTGTGCTTTGGCAGTTTGGTGCAGGCACCATAAAGATGATGCTATTTTTAACCTGTATTCATGCTCTGACAAATTACAAAATGTGCTAGTCTGACACTTTTACCAGGCCTTCTTAGTGTAATTTCCATATAAAGAAACACAGCCATCACCAAGACCTGGGTTCAGTCCACATCTGCCATGCCTCTGGCATGAGGTTGATGGTGGGAGGCCAGAGAGGGATTGTGTCCTTCTGGATGCACCTTGTTAGCAAATGTTGTAAATGGGGGTGAAATCTAGGGGGATAGTCTGAACTTCAGTCCCAGGTCAACGAAAGCAATGTGGTATACTCTCAGTATATATTAAGATGTGCAATGCATGGGTCTCATGACTTATAGAGACGGTCGGATGCATCCATAGGTTAGTTTTTGGTAGCCTTGCTAACTAGGCTAATGTTACTTAAGCTGGGTTTATACTTGACACATGGGGGAAAGCAGACGATGTATCCATTATCAACAGTCTCTGCCAGCATCAGCAGCTTGTATGAGAAAACATAAGCAGCCCAAGCTCAGTCACAGTTCCACCTCCAGAACTTCAGTGCATTCAGCATGTTTACACCTGCAATAACATGCGTTTTTTTCCTGTGCCAGATTAGCTATCCAGATACGGATGTAATATCTCGTGGATATGGGGTATAAGAGTGTGATATATACATATAATTGTCAACACCCTTTCCAAGAATTTTAGGATGCAGGTGCTTCCGTTGGTCCATCATCATCGTCGTCATCCAGGATAAATGGCTTGATGAATTGAATGCAAGGTGAATACATAGATGGGTGACTTAGTAAACGTGATAAAAACTTAGTTTGTGCCCATATTACACCACATCATGAACACGCACGCACTCATTTCTCATCACCTCTTTGTCTCAGTTCACTGCTCTCCACTGTTAGACCTCTGTCAGGCCACTTTTGAAATCTAATACATTACAAATAACTATTTGTTTTAAATTGTAATGTGTGCTGTAATTCTGTGGGGTACTCTGATCCAGCTATGTAGCTTCATCCACTTCTGTCACATTTGATTACTTTGCCTATAAAATCCACAACATGGGTACTCATACAAATAATTTATTACAATTTGCTGGCTGAATTTGTCATTATAGTATAATGCTAAACTATATTGATCCCTGTGGGGACATTGGATTGTTATAGTAGTAGATAATGACAGGGTACAGCAAAAAATGCAATATACTCCAAGCAAGAATAAGGCCAAATTTTTCACATGACCTAAGGAAATCGTACTTGTAAAACTGTAAAGCCTAAGAAATTATTCTTCCCTTGTGAAAATGCTGGGGTTCAGTGACAGTGGAGAACTTATACACTTCTCAGGCACTACAGAAAATGTGTGAGTATTAAACAAAGAAGCAGCACTAACTTTTATGTTAATTGTTCAAATGTAGACCACCATCATGAGAACTGTAGGTCCACAGAGTTTACATGGCTTACCTTGTCCTACATGGCTACCACACCAACGCAGAGGGCAGTGCAATGATGTCAACCAAATGGTCCTTAAATGGCCACAAGTTTCCAAAACTACATATTTTGTGGCCACACTTAGCTGGTGATCGAAGAAAAAAAAATTAAAAAAAAAAAGAATATAGCTAAAGCATACATTAATTTTGAAAGCGAAAAAGTCTCTTTTGTTTCACACAGCATTTCTCAAAAACAAAAAAATGTAAAGAATTCAAATAACTCATGGAGTGTTAATGTCTCTACATTCAGAAACATTTTGGAGCAAATGTTTAATGTTCAAAGGTTTGCCCAAGCAGTGAGCCACCCAACTCCGCTTTTGAATATTTGAGACTAACAATAATTATTTGACAGAAACTTGTGTCTTAGTGGTGACAGATGGGATTGCGGCGCTACTCACAGATTGGATTGAAGGGTACACATGAATGGTTTTGTGTGCATCCATTTTATGCACACTTGGACTACGTGCCACCTTTGGCTGGGAAGCTAAGGACAATTTACACAATGGCGAGCGACAGCCTGGATACTCGAGGGAATTTCTATTAAACATGTGGCACCCGAGCAAATTGACCTGACTAATAATGTAGGGAATATTCTAGCAGAGCTACTCTCCCAAACTCCAATCAACGAGCAAGGTGACATGCACCGGCGGCAAGCCAGGAACCGGGGAGCAAAGCCGGTCTCAAAACTAAAGGGAGAATACATACATTGCTATCCTGTTCCTCATCAATGTTCGCTCCTTGTGAAATAAGGTAATGAACTTCAAGCTAATTTAATTTGCTATACCTATGGAGATATACATGTGGACATAGAGATGTATGTGCATGGGTTAAGTTTGTGCCACTGAATTGTTAAGATTCGCACACACAGCATGTGCTGGTTCTCTTCTTGGAGTCGTAGGAGACCGAATGACTCAGTGAATCAGAATAAACTCAATATAGGGTTCCTTTGATCACATATTTGCTGTGCTCCTTTGGAGTAAGAAATGTAAGGGTCTCTTTTTTTTTTACATTGTTATGTCCCCGTTCCACAATTGCACACAAAATTGAACACAAAAAAAAAAAAAACACAGGCTGAGCTGAAGCCTACTTCTAAACAATAAGCAGAAACACAAACCCTAGCCTCCTATCTAATGTATAACAACAAAACTTTACACGGGTGGCAGCAGTCTCCTAACAGGAGAGTACTAGGTGATGCCAATGTACAGGATACCCCCGACTTCTCTGGTCTACCAGTCCTCCCACCACTTACCTTTAAAACACGGGTGCACTCGGTTACATGGGCCACTTTCCTGATGCAACGTCGTAACATGGACTGGGTAGCATAGGCCACTTTCCTGATGCTATGTTAGTAGAAACACACAGAGTTAACACACAGTCAACATAAACACACTAACTCTCCCTTGTCTGGGACTCTCTGGTGTGGGCTTCCTGGTTCTCGCTAGCGACCCTCGTCGCCTGCTGTTTGGCCACCGTTCTCCTTCTTCCTCTTTTCTGCCGAGTCCTTTTAACCAAGCTCCTGGGCGTCGGCCACCAGCTGCACTCCGATTGAGCCAATGAGTTGCTTCCTCCAATCACCCAGGTGTATGGCATCACCACGATTACGCCCTGGATGTAGGACAGAGGGAAGGAAAAGAAAAGAAAAACAAAAACATACGTGTCGACCAGGTCCTGGCACGTAACATACATTTTAAAACGATTTAAAACGAACATTTAAATCGAAAGTACTTATCATTAATTAGCTTTTTCCACTTTAGTGTGTCAGCACGAGACAGAGGCATCCTATCATGGTCCCACCTATACCATCCTTGAGTTAGACATGTTTTGCATCAAAACCTCCCTTCAGAAATCTGTGTCGCTGATGTCATTTGCACTGTATCCTTGTTTTTTTGTGTCTGGGGCTATGAGATTACTGATATTTCACAGTTATTGCCACAGTCATGCTGAGTGTTGTAGTGTGAATTGTCTCAGGTGAGTACCAGAGTAGAATAATTACTGAGCAAACCCACTGTGGCCCAGCATGAGTTGCTTTCTTTGGGCTCCCATGTGGAGGAAGCCCACAAAGACACATGTTGGGCTAGTATGTGAGACAATGCTGTGGGGCCCCAAAAATAGATTTTCCAAATGCATGCTGGCCACAAAAACGGAAGATTGCCCTGTATGGACTTTTTGTGTTTTTTAACAAAATCACAGCTAAAAGCCAAAATCTGAGCTAAAAGAGGGTGAATATTGGACTGAAACACCAAATGAATTATGTTTAGTGCTGTATGTGTAAATAAGCAACTGTTTACTAACAAGTTCACCATATCAACTAAAAACGTCCAACTTCCACGGCCTCTGACCAAAAGTTATTGTACGTATAACAACTTCTATGAGCCACTCATTGAAATGTTTAACAGCAAACAACCTCTGATAAATCTACTAAACAATGTCTGGCTAGCAACAAACTGCAGACAGACAAAGTCAGTGACTAGCTGGTAAAGAAAGAGAAAGATCTTGTTTCTAAAGTCCGATATTTTCTCTCAGGAGCCAATGAAAGCCTGTAACCAGCTGTGTTTGCTAGACGTATGACTGGGCAATTCATATGCTAGATACAACAACTTCAAAAGGTGACAATATGTGATGGCTTTGTTGCAAGTTGTAGCAGGTGACATACTCCACTCAAGGCACAGTTTCTTTCCAACACTCATGGATGAAACTTAAATATGTTAAACACTGCAGCCATAAACAAAATAAAAACATTCCTCCAGTAACCCAAGCATATACCACTTCCAGCACAGAAAAAAAACAAAAACAAAAAAAAACACCACAGCTTATGTGTAGCATACTGCCATCAGGGAGCGGAGGAGGAGGAAGAGCATGTAGGATGCATGGAGGGAGAGAAAGAGGTGGAGTGATTATCAGAATCAGAATCAGAAATACTTTATTAATCCCAGAAGGGAAATTGCTTTTTGATACAGTTACAATATAGGTGAATATAAAAAAAGAAAAGCAAAAATTCACAAATTGAGAAACAAGAACACTCACTAATTATATATGCAAGTTTAGCATCTCTCTTGGGCAAGACTGTATAACAACTGTTAAAAACATTTACAACACCAGCTTACAAGATGTATTTTATAGCAGACACAACAAACAACAACTGTAAAGTATTATGAATATATAAACTCATAGTGCTGTTATGCTTGCACACATCAGAAAGTTAAATGGCTTACTTGGAAATCTCATTTGGAAATGGGTATGGCTCCAAGAGGCATGGAAATGGACATGATACATATGCCCACCAAATTTCCTACAGCTAGGTGAAACGTGCCACATGGGCAAGTTTGTAAGTAATTTTAGGGGGCGCTATTGAGCCATTTTACGACTCCCCCAGGTGAGACCCATAAAATATACGACTTTTTGACCATGTTTAGCCCCTCAAAAGAACGATTTATTTGGACAAAGAATAATACATAAACATAAAAGTAATTTCATTTTGATAATCATCTTTTTTTTGGTCAAACATACTCTGTTTACAGCTTCTCCAATATGAGGATTTGCTGCCTTTAAAAAAAAAAAATATTTTCTTTTTTCACATATAACTGTTTTGCCCTGGTGGTTGTAAAAACAAGCAGCTTATCTGAAGATTTTGAACGGGAGTTATTTTTCTTTTTTTTTTAAACAGATTAAAGAATGGATAAAAAAGTGTGTTTATCTGTTTTAATAAAATCTGTAAATGTTAGCATATTAACCACCTTACTACCCACAGTAGTAACTTAGTGTTGGGTTTTTGCATGATTTCCTGTACATACCCATTAGGTGCGTCTTGAAGACACTCAGTCAGCTGGAAGCATTAAAAGGTCACCTGGAGAAGGTGTTTTCAACCAACTCAGGGAGCCAGCTGCCCCTGTGTTCCTGCTCAACAGCTGTTGTTGCTATTATTGTTATTGCTCTCAATTTTAGTATTGCTTTTATTAAACTGCTATTAGCATTATGTTTAATAATGTTAACATCAATACTATTACCACATCTATTACTTTACATCTCTATGTAGAACTGCACTGCACTACTGCATATTCTCCTTCCTCCTGCTCTCTCTCGACAAAGTGCCCTGAGATAACTGTGTTATGATATGGCACCATATTAAAAAGTTTAAATAAACTCACCTGTGCTACAACAAACCATGCCAGGGAGCCAAGCCTAAATCAGCAGGCTCTTTATACACACAATTAGCTGTGCTTATACGAGGCTGCCCCTGCCTAACTCTGACAAAAGCATGACCAACATCAGCATCAAGCCTCCATCAACAGTTAGCATAATAACAGCCCGTCTGATGGGTCGTGTAGGTGACTGTTCATGGATCTCATGCCCATAATCTGGCATTAACCGCTGATAAAATCTGCAACCAAACCTATTTTTATCTGTAAACACAATTCTTATTTAACCACATGCTGTATAGCATAGCAACTAACAGGTGAAGGCTTTATTAATTATTGGTACTGACACTGATTTATGACAGGCTGTAATGATTAACAGTGACAGTGATAAAGGCCTTATTAATGGTTCTCACCCATTTAGGTAACACTAATGTAGACATTATCACCACTGTAGCCACTCCTCCTCTTTCAGTGATGGTGCACATTTGGCCCGATTTCCTCCCTCAGCACAGTTGTTTAAATTTCATTCATGTCTCACTTTGATGATTTTTTTTTTTCTTGATTTATATTTCTTTATCCATTCAGTCTTTGAAATGAATAGCCCTCTTTGTTACTTTTATTTAGTCTCTGCAGCATTGGCTTTTGTTAAAGGCTATTGTGCTGTCCATTCACAGTTATACACTTCTGTGAGTAGCCAAGCCTTGAAAAGCCAATAACACACAGACATACTCACACACAAAAAATGATTGTCACTTGTTTTGCCAGTTGTGGGGTCTGACAGTTCTATGTCGTACATGCTCCACCCTCCAACGGGTTTCGCTATTGGTTTACCCCCTCGAGGCTCCACCTCGTCACCTGAGTCAAAGATCAATGTACTCACCCTCCAATCAGGGGATAGTATCCTCCCCAATATAACCCCAGTCTGTGCATTGCTCGTTTACCCTTTTTCACTTAGCAACCTGTGGTCTGTGAGAGTTCTACAAGCAAACATCTTCTCACGCCCGGTCTTGGGTTGGCGCCTCCTGGCTTGGAGGTTGAACGGGTGAGACTCAGGAGCTTGGGTATCCAGGCGGCCGTTGTGGCTACCATTCAACGTGCACGGGCACCCTCCATGATTAAAGCCTACACGGCCCGGTGGCAGTTGTTCACACGGTGGTGCGAGGCGAGGGGCCTCCTACCGACTGCATGTCCCCTACAGGACCTCCTTGGGTTCCTGCAGGAGTTCTTGGACAGTGGGCGAGCAGCCTCCACTTTGGCAGTGTTCACTGCAGCGGTCATGACAGGTCGGGGTGCTTTACGGCCCGAAGCCATCCTCTGGTTAAGAGGTTTCTCCAGGGGGGCTCGTCGCATGCGGCCCCCAGTTCAGCGCTTGGTTCCTCACTGGGAGCTGCAGACAGTGTTGGACGGGCTTCTGTGTCCACCGTTTGAACCGTTGGCGGAAGCGGGCTTGGAGGCTTTGTCTATCAAGACTGCGCTTCTGTTGGCTTTGACGTCAGCCAAGAGGCCTGGGGACTTGGTTGCCTTGTCGGTACACCCATCCTGTTTTTCTGTGGGGGATGAGAAGATGGCGCTGGAGCTGTGCCCGAACCTGTCTTTTTGTCCTAAGGTTATCACCGCTTCTTTTCAGTCTAGGGTGGTGCGCCTGAGAGCCTTCGGTCCTCCGCCGCACGCATTTCCTGTGGACCTGCGTCTCCCTGGATTGTGCCCAGTGCGCGCTGTGTGCATCTATGTGGCCTATACGGCAGGGTTCAGGCGGTCCGACCAATTGTTCGTCTGTTATGGTGGTCGGCCTCAGGGGGCCCCACTGTCCTCCCAGCGGCTGGCCCATTGGGTGTGTGCAGCCATCCGGGGAGGATACGAAGAGATGGGCCAGACCTCTCTGGGGGGACTGCGAGACCACTCTACTAGGAGCATTTCTGCTTCCATTGCTCTGTTTCGAGGCGTCTCAGTATCGGACATCTGTCTGGCAGCCTTGTGGTTGTCTGCTTCTACTTTTGTGCAGTCTTATCTCTGAGATATGACCTCGGTGCACAGGTGCTGGCGCCGGCCGTTGGGGTCCACGTGAAACCTGGGTCCAGGTGGTGGTCAGTGCAGGCCGGTGTGGGTCGCCTCGGCAGTGGAACCTGATCAGGCCTGTTAGACGTGTGTGTATGTTACTGTATATAGTTGGGGTTTGGCCTGTCGGCTAGGCAGGGCCCAGCTGGGAGTACATCTCATCCTTCGCCTTGGGGTTAGAGGGCGGAGCATCCAACTCCACGCCCCAGTGGAGCCAAGGACTAAAGACCTGTGGCACTGACCTCCCACATCATGAAGGCCCTGGAAAGACTCGTCCTGGAGCAGCTCCGGCCCCTGGTCCAAACATATTCGGACCCTCCCTTTACACCTCTACACCC
>JAVQJD010023614.1:0-57576 GCA_036023655.1 Nannoperca australis | reverse complement strand
CCCCCCCACCCCCCCCCCCCCCCCCCCCCCCCCCCCCCCCCCCCCCCCCCCCCCCCCCCCCCCCCCCCATCGGACCTTGGCACTGTTGTCCTTGGAGGCACTGATGAACATAGTGAGATCCACTGATGTCTGGATGTCATTGATCTGCTTGGTGTGCTCCTTGGCCTTCTTCAGGATATCTCCAGACTGTCCACAAACAACACAGTCACAACAAGCAACTTTAACAGTTCTGAAATGGAAACAGTTGTGCTCTTCAAGCCAAGCTCCTGGATGTCTTTGTAATATTTTGTTGGTCCCCCTTTTGCCGCCAAAGCAGCCTCTGCGGATCGGACCTGTTTTTCCAGCACGTCCCAGAGATGCTCCATTGGTCTGATATTTGGGGAATTTGGAGGCCAAGTCAACACCTTGAACTATTGAACCATGTCGGCAGTGTGACAATGTGCAGGAATACCGTTTCCATGAAGGGGTGTACTTGGTCTGTTTAGCTAGGTGGTACGTGTCAAAGTAACATCCACATGAATGGCAGGACCTGAGATTTCCCAGCAGAACATTGCCCAAAGCACCACACTGACCCCACTTGCCTTCTTCCCATAGTGCATCTTGATGCCATGTCTTCCCCAGGTAACGCAAACGCACCCGGCCATCCAACTTTCTTTTTTAGCAATCTGAGCTACAGTAGCTCTAACATCCTTACGCTTGCCCATTGTTCCTTCTTCCAACACATCAACGTTGGGGAAAAACTGTTCACTTGCTGCCTAACATATCCCACACACTGAGGGCCATTGTAACGAGATAATCAATGTTTTTCACGTCACCCGTCAGTGTTATGGCCGATCGGTGTATTTGCTGGAAAACTAAGAAGGTATTTCCCATTCTAACATATTTCGTTTTTGGTTCTACAACCATTATCAGATTGGTTTACTAGTAATTAAGCCCCTCAGCCAGGACCACATGAAAACTGTTTACTACATTCCCATATGTTCCCAGACAGACAGCGTGTGACCAACCTTGGCGCTGAACTGGTTGATCTCTCCGTTTTCATGGCCGGCAATGACAAACTCCCCCAGAGGTCCCCACACAGCGCTGGTGATCTTGTGGTCGCTGCACGGTATTGACAGGTAGGGCTGGTTGTCTTCTGCAGAGAGACAGACACTCGTTATACCACTGAAGGGAGCCGCATTCCTGCTGATCAATTTATTCTCCGACAACAGTGTAATATCACATGGCTCAACAAGTGTTTGGTTAAAGATGATGTCCTAATTGTAAATGACTCTTCATAAAGTGATTTGTGACCTCATGGCTATCTTACACACTAATAAAGAGCAACGTAATGTTTCCTGAAGAGGAATATTGCAGTTTTTACTTAAAAGAAATAAAAAATGCATTCAAAATAAATGTGTGTCAATAAACATTTAACTATCTCTCCTAATGTTCTACAAGAGAGCCACTTCGGAGTTCCTACCTGACTTATAAGAAGGGGAAAGACAGCAACCACAGCGCTATAGTGTGTTTAACAGGGAAATCAAATTCATACAATGTATATTTAACAATATGATTAATGCTGGATGTGGCCGCCATGTTTCTTTGATGGAGAAGAGAAGTGGATACAGTGTCAGAGGCGGGGCTCTGTTCATTCCTATCATTTATTTAGGAATTTAATTTAATTTAGTTATTAATGATTTTTACAACTGTTGGGACATAATGATTAAATAAGTGTTCGTACTGGGAAGTTGTTGTATGATGTACAAACATCTCTGTCACAATGTAAATCTGTGGGGGCCAGTGTGCATCATGTGACACAGTTTGGTCACTACGTCAAACGATGCACTTCCTGTGGGCTTGGTTCATTAGTCTTATCAACTTCCTGGTAAATGAATGAAAGTGGAAGCTGAGTAAAAAGAAGTCTGTGGGCATTGTGTGTTATGTACCAATCTGCTGTGGATCCCTCAGGTCAAAGAAGTTCAGGAAGCACTGGTAACCCATCTGCTTGTCTGTGGAGAACATGATGATGTTGCCGCTGAAGTCGAAGCCGCACGTTCTGACAGCAGAGTTGGTGTTGAGCAGGGCCAACTGTTTGCCGGTTTGGGGGGGGGGGGGGGGGGCAGAGACACAGTAGTCAGTGGTAGTATTGACAAACTCAAACTACTACTTGAACTAGAGAATTTGGACTTTCTGACACTGAAATCTATGCATAGAAAAGTCTCAACTATTTGAGTGACTGACAGAACACACACCACAGCTTGTGTTTACCTACCGGTCTCACAGTCCCACAGTCGACAGCTGTTGTCTGCTGATCCCGTCAATACATTTTTAGTGTCCCCTGCAGGTGGACGTTAAGGAGCCCAACATGTATAACACCAGCAGGCACAGCTACAGACATTGTATCGCATGAAGAAAGGATCAAACATAACATTTGAGTGTAATGGTCAATGAGTGTATTTGAGAAAGGATACAGTCACAGTCAACACACCACACAGCTCCTGTGTGTCCATTGTAGGTGCCAAGCCTCTCGCCATTGACAGAGTACCACACGTTGGTTACCTACAGTAGGAGACATTACAATTCATATGCCAAATAAATGACATGCCAAACAAACTTGCGTGTGGAATAATATGATGCCAGCAAGCCTCAAAGCACATCTTAATTACGATCATCTCACCGTGTCTTTAGCTACAGAGAAAAGCAGGTCTCCTTCTCTATTGTACTTGATTTGAGTGATGGACCTCTCGTGGCCCTGGAGCAGGATGGGTTTCTGTGGAGAGGAGTGTACATCAGCATCTGGGCAATCTTGCCGATTTAGAAAAGCCCTTCAGCTGTCCACTAAAGATAATAGTTCTTCTATTGCAGTGTTCTGACGATTCTCCAAAACGAAACATATTGTGACTGTGGTCTGAGATGACAAACCATCCAACGTTATTCGTGTTGGGTTTACTTGTTTATATTTACATACGATTCTACCGGCTGTCGGTGAATCATCTGGCATCACTCATTTATCATGCAGCTAGCAGTAGCTAACATTTACATGAACGTTGGCTAATTTGAAAGCTAAGCTAACATTAGCCGTGGTAGATATGCTAGCTAAACTGGAGCTAACAGTCTCAACAAGACGATGGGTATTATTCTGGGCAATATATAACTCGTAGCAAACGGACATTAATTAATATACTAACCATTTTTCTCGGCAAAGTGTTGCCACTCGGTCCAGAATATTCACTACGCCCTCCGTAAAGACAGAAAAGATGAACACTCGTGTTTCAGGCGCCGGAGCTGCGGCGGAAAAGGAATGTGACGTACTTCCTGTGTCAAACGAAATGATGGCGTCAGTGCGCCCTCTAACTGTGACACTCCAGTCTAACACGTAGTATCCAAATCAGCATAAAACCGAATCCCTTTGGTTTTGCCTTATAATAACATACATTTTCCAATACAGTGAAGGTGTTTTAATGGGATTTGAAGGGGTCATTAATGGATGGCATCGGTTTTTAAGGGATTATCTGGGGGATTTTATTCACAAAATGTGGTATAATATAGAATACTATTACAAAGGTGGTATAATATAGTATAATATTGATGTATAATGGTGAATCAGTATTGAATCATTGCATTGATAAGGTCACAGAGGTCAAATAAGTCATGATCAATATTACAGTATATCATGATTGATGATGAACGGACATAATCTGTTTCTAGATTTAATGCTCTTTTCGATTTTGCCACTGGCAGCGATGTATTTATCTATAGCACTTGTGATTCATCACCAGCACTCATACGACATCTTGTTGTTTTCGTCCATGATTCTATGCACTTCATGTAAAGCTCTTATTTGGAAGTCGCTTTGGATAAAAGCGTCTGCTAAATGCCTAAATGTAATGTAATGTAATATTGGTCAATAATAATTAGGCATAATCTGCAATTATCAATGTCAATGAAATTAATGTTACTTTTTATTAATGTTGCTACAAGTCGTTTGGCACACAAGGCAGAGTTATTTTGCAATTATCTAGATAAATTTGCTGCAGTGACCAAAATTGTAGTCGTCTCAATTAAGGGGGGCAGGTCTCTCCTTTCATTTTACATCACATGCTCTTTTTTTTTTTTGCTCTTATTTTTCTGGGAAAGAGCCTTTGGGGCAAAGACCTCTTTCTCCCATGTGAACAAAAGGATTTTTTCTGTGTTATCTGTTCCCTAGAGTGAGGGACAAATGTCCGTCCCTATACACTTGAGTGATAACAACCCATCGGCTTGTAAAGACCCAAGACGTTTTCATGCCCTACCCCATGTGACTAATAGAAGTCTTGATACTTGTGCTGAAACTTAGGAAATGTTGCAGAAGACAAGCATAAGTCTTTTGAATTAGATTTATAGTGCATATTACACAACAACCAACGATTCATAATGGGGGGTCCAGTGAAAGACTTTAAAAGGCCTTAAGGGGGTTGTATATTTTCTCCCAGTGACTGGGGCTCCCTCCTGACGTGCTAGCACGTAGGCGTGCAGCCTTCTGGGACCTTTCATTTGGTCCTCCAGCCCTCAAGGGACTCTTCCACTTCTCTTATGAATGGAAAAATCACAAGACCTAACTTTATCATACACAAAGACACACGACGCTGTGCATTCCATATCATTTGTGTGTGTTCCGGAGCAAAACCTTGAACAGCATGGATGAGTGGAATAGTCAACAGAGGACGGGCAGAAACAAATAGCTTGGGTGATGACAATAGACAGACTATCTACACTCTTAAACGCAAGAGCGGTTGTCTGGCCATGTGGCCATCTGGAGACCCAATTATTTATCAAATTGAATCTGTAATGTTTCTAAACGTGACATCCTGTCTCCGCCCACCCCGGGCAGGACAGCAATAATGGTGAACGCTGCCATTAGATTATGGTGAAGATAAAGCCACAAGCCAGGAAGAACAGAGGTGATCAGTCTCACATACAACACACATCCGAGTTATATACAACCAGCAAGAAAAGACTGGAGGGAGAGAAAGAAGGTGGGAAAGAGGGAACATTTTATTCCTTATGCACAGGATGTTGCTGCTACAAGGGTCAAGGTCATCACTTTGGCAACAGACTTGTTCAATAAAGAATTGCAAGGTAAAACAAAAGAGCAAAGAAGCAAAAGAAGTCACTGTTGCCTCAGTAGAGCGCTGCAGTAAATAAAACCCGTAGACTCACTTAGGGATTTTAATGAAACCAGATAACAAAGAGTATGAATGGCTCAACTGAGGGACAGTGACTCATTATGATGTGAGCAACTGACTGCATAGCTGAAGACAATCAGGAAAGACTAAGAACCCTCCCTATAAAATGAGGTGATGTGAAACAAATTGTAAAATCTAAAACTAACCCCCCCCCACACACACACACATTTTTGGCTTTTGCCTGTCATACTACTTATGCTTTTGCATAGCCAGAAATGTATAGCAACCCACATTCATCGTTCAGAAATGTCTGTATCAGGACATTTCATGTTACTGTAAGGCATACATTAAGTGACGAAAAGATAAGCTACAAAGAGATATGGTGAATTCCATAGATTCCAAAATAATGCAGAATTTCTTCCCCACTCACAGACAAAGAGTGCTGCTGCCGAGTGATGCGCTCAATGCTGCCAATAAAAGTGTATTTCTTTTGGCGCTCACAAGGCGGTCTTCTAGTCAGCAGAAGCAGCCCATTTCCACTACAAGCAGCAACAGGAATCCTTGCTGACAATCTTTTTTGACTGTTAATGTCAGTAAAAAAGAAAAACAGCCTTCTGTGTCCTGTATTCACTTACCACACATTATTTTTCGACATGAGCAGTGCGTGCCCGCTACCTCGCTGAACTGCTGTGTCTGGCACATGCGTGGTGTCCACATACAGAGTGTTCCTGCTGGGACGCTGCTGCTGCCGCCAGCCCTCTCTTTCTACACTGAGTTTACCTTTGATAATAGCCATCAATAATAAACTGTTTAATTTCATGATACATTTCATTTCAAAAGTTAAGAGGCGTGTGTCACGTGATGCTCTGGCCAAAAAGACCAAACTTTGGTCAATGATACACAATTCATACATCAGCAAAACAAACTGTTCGCCCAACACAGCAAAAACACGGAACTGTGACAAGTAAGCAGACACTGTAGAAAAAACTGAAATTGTTTGCTAGCCTGTAAGACAAGAAGGTGGATGTCCTCCTGAGCAGCTTTTTTTTTTTTTTGGGGGGATCTGAAAAACTCTAGTATATGTGTGACTGGGAAAAGGGAGTGTGCATAATTTACCCTGTGTATCCAAAGAAAGAACTGAAAGAAAGCACATTATTAACACAGAACAAGACACAGTGAGTTCCACTAACCACTTAACAATGGTCTCTGACGGAGCAGCCATGCTTGTGGTGGCAAAATTATCACAGCTCTAGATTTAAAAGTACTCAAAAGGATATAAACCATACGCCTGGTCTGACAAGACACTTTGCAGCCTGGCATTACACTCACAAATCATTAGCCCTATCGCTGCAACTCGCTGGTCGAGTAGCTGGTGTCCCTGCCTCTGCTAACACAAACACATGCACACATCGCTCTTTGGCTGTGTAGATGCCACTTTGGTAGCTTTTGTAGATTCTGCTCATTTCACTTTGAGACAGATCCATACTGTGCAACTAACTTATTACTTATGTGACCTCAGAGGGCCATCCATTGGTTTTAGGGCCATATTAATTTGAACAGCTTGCTGCCAGAGAAACTAAATCACATGGCTCTAGCTGTGTATGTAAAAGCATGCAGATGGGGCTTGTTTGATTCAGCTACTGTCCCAGTAAACCATTAAAGTTAGTTTGCAGGTTGAATTATCTATGTGACTGAGTATGGCACGACAGTTGCAGCAGCACAAACAGTGGTTCTACTTGGATTACAACAATGTGTGATCAAGAATGTTAAGCACAGCGGTCCGTGCTGAGGTCTACATCTGTTAGATAGGAACAAGACGAGGAGGGTAATAGTGGCCACATGATCAGAGCATGTACAGCTGAGTTAGAGCTTTGTAACTTGCGGATTAGATCAACGCACTGTAGGTCCAACCTATTCAGAAATAAATAAGCAGAAATTGGTCATACACTTACCTCCTGCTTAAGAGGCTGTTTATTCTGTCATTCATTGTCATTTGTTGGAGGTGGGTTCATTTTAATTTCGCATGTTTCAGACATTCCCCTAGCTGTGCAGCAGCTGCAGTAAAAAGCTACAGACACTAGGCAATTATATAAATGCTGATTGACCCAACTGACGTCTCAATACTTAATGTTTGAAAAAGTGTACTATTATCAAAGATCACTTTTCCTTTACTGCACTTATGCTCTAAAAACAAGTCAGTATGAGAATTAACAATCACTTTGGCTTGATCAAGTTAGACTGAAATAGTTAATTATTTATGTACAAATGTATGGAACAGAATAAATGTAATGTAATGTAATGTAATACAGTGTAGAGTTTTAAAGGCATTGGAAGCACACGGAGTAAATAAACAGCCCCTTCTTTTAGTTTCTGA
The DNA here is from genome assembly GCA_036023655.1 of Nannoperca australis. Lineage (NCBI taxonomy): Eukaryota > Metazoa > Chordata > Actinopteri > Centrarchiformes > Percichthyidae > Nannoperca > Nannoperca australis. Next base: position 50,055 of record JAVQJD010023614.1, on the reverse strand, counting down.
CCAGCTTAGTCAGTAAAGAAATCTTTTCTGTGACCTACTCCACTACCTTTTTGGTTTGGGACAAAGAAAATAACTCTTTTATGGGAATCTACACAATTAACAGAGAAAGAATGAAAGAAACAAGAGAGAAAAAAGACAGAAAGGGGCCCACTGAGAAAGAAGGATCAGTAAGAAAATATGGAAAACAAGAGAAATGAGGATCAGTGACGCAGAAGGCATAAACATATGTGGCCCTATTCAAGTTGAGGTTAGCCAAGAGAAGATGTTAAAGAACAGAGTGGACCTCGGCTCTTGTGTTGCATTAGTGTTTTACTCCGTACTACCATTATTCTGAATTTGTCCGGGGGGGATGAACAGGACGAGAGATTAATGGTGTGTGTCTGTATGTTTAAAACTAAAGAGTACGTCAGCGCTGTTGATGTTTAGACTTGATGAACAGTGTTAATCAGTACATCTCTTACAGTCAGACAACAAACGTACCGGTGTTCTGAATTACAGCCACAATTCATCACCTGTGTGTTTTTTTATTTATTAAAAACACCAGTAACACAGTTATGCTGCACCTCACTGACTTGTCAGATGAAACAAATGGAACATATTTGCTTAATCATTTGAAAACCCAGCCAAGCTTGACAAGAGAGCAGTCTTTGATGCGAATGTTTTAACAAAAAAACAAAAAAAAGGGTCAGGTGACTTATTCTCAATCAACTTTACAAAACCAATACAGACCAACCAACAGAAAATGATGCTTTCTTCTGTTGGAAATGGCCAACATGAATAAATTAAATGTCCTATTAATTACATGTAATTAATTCTCTGTAGTTTGGAATCTATGAATGCCTTAACTCCTCGAAAGGTCAATAATAAAATGGTAAAAAGACAGATTATAGACAGTAATAACAAATCTGAATTTTCTTTATATCTTTTCAATGTGACTTCTCTAATTAATTTTGTTGTTGATCTTCCTTTCTGCTGTCATGATAACTTACAAGCAAGCAAACAGAGTGTTAGAATGCATCCTGTCTGAGCGCATGCCTAGAGCTTTTATGCTCAACCCGTTCAACGTTGCAGTATTCTTCGCCATAAAACAAACGTTTTCACCTGGTTCACCAGTCTTTCCTTATTTTGGATTGGACAAAGTGATTGCTCGTGTTCTTCCACATCCTCTGACAAAATGCCTCTTCCTTTCCCAGTGTGGTGACCATCTCAATGAATTTAAGGCCATTTGAGTGTCTCAACGGGAGATAGAGATGTTTGTACCCGGTCAATCAACCTCAGAACGTGTCCATCTTGAAATGTAAAGCCCTGTGCAGCAGTCTCTGCGCCTAGTCTCACAAATTAGGAGGTGCATGACCATACGACACACCAACTTGTGGAGGCTATGTGCTCGAAGCAAGAGGCGCAATGAAAATCACTTTTGATGCCCGCACCCTCCCGCTGTCTCAAGCATAAACTAAACATTATGCTTTTAGTCTTACCTGCCACCTCCACGATGTCCCCAGGTACAATGTCCCTGGCCTTGATTCTCTGGACACTCTTTCTATCCTGGCGGTAAACCTTCCCCATCTCTGGCTCATACTCCTTTAGTGCTTCAATGGCATTTTCTGCATTTCGCTCCTAAACAGTGGACATAGGGGAGGAAACAAAGTTATAATGGAGTAATTTTCACAAAAACACCAATCATTTCACTTAACTTCTCAGATATGCTGTTTCAGTTAGCGCAGCATTGATTCAAAATGGACTGATAAGAGTAATCTTTTCACAAGCAAAGCGACAAAGAAAAAATAATGGAGCAGAATTATGTAAACACTAGCACATGCTGTAAAAGACAAAATAAAATGTTTGCCCTGATCACATCATTTTCTTTTGAGATATGAACCACACCTGAGTTACCCTAACAATGGTAATTTTCTACAATTAAACAATAAGAACGTACCACTAAGACTAAAATAATATTCTTACTTCAGATTTCCTAAATTTTCCTGTCTTGCCTGATCAGTTCCTTACTAATCACTCTTTACTTGCACTTTTTTGTTAGTGCTGACTTTACCTTGACTGACTGACTACTACTACTGACTACTCTCAGATTGGACAGTTTTGTGGCAGCGCCCAGCCTAGCTGTCAGGCAGGCAGGCAGCTCTCAATGGCAAGGCAGGGCACACAACCCCAGGACATGGTCTTTTTTAAGGGTTCGCAACAGGGTCAAAAAACGATTAAAATGGCTGCCAGTAAAAGGTTTACAAAGTTAAAGGAAGCTACGAAAGGCATACAAAATGGCGGTTGCTTTGAATTCAGAGGAAAACTATCAGGTAGAGACATCCTACTTACAACAGAAAAAGCAGCAGATACAGCCTCCTCCACTACATCACTCATTGTTTAGCCTCAGCAGGACCTTCATCGAGAATGTAATGCACAACACAATCCAGACCCACCCAACCTGCCAGGTGTCTCCTTTGATCAAGTATACTGTGGTTTATAATCATGTGGATTGTTCCAGACATAAATCCCAGGAGACACTTACAGAAGCAAAAACACACTTTTGATCTATGACAAGAGTAAGAAAATAAACTTATTTAAAGACCTACAGCCACTGATCTTCACTACTGACCTCAGGCGATAAGTTATCTCATCTGTAGATATCAACCAGATCATGATTCAGGGGTTCCTCTACTTGTTGACAGATATTTAGAAATCTGTATGGGACATGCAAAGTCTTTCTTAAAAGAGTGTGTGTGCACAAGTGAATCTAGTGAAAGACCTAAGGGATTGTTGATTTCAATGATTGCGTGTTTAGTTATTCTCACATCAACTTTAAACCCAACAACAGAGACAAACAGGAACACGTCTAAAAGGGGAAAACATCTAAAAGTAGATATTAGCTTGTATTATGTAATAAAAAGGTATGAATCGGGTAATTGACAAGAGATGTCATTCAAAAACCGATTCATTAGCTTGACAGATGTGTCTTATTGTTGCTATGTTCCAGATGGCATATCCCATGTCAATTCAATCTGGCCTGAACCGTTCTGAGTGCATAAATCTAACACTATTAGGATCGTCAGTGTACCCGTCTAACATTACAGACTCTAAGGAAACATGCTGTTTTCTGATTTTGAATTGGAAAGGGTGCCAGTGCAACACAAAAAATAATTAGTTTTTCTTTGTGTCCAGATGAGTGCCTCCATCCACAACTGCATTTGCTTCCTGCCTTTAATTAAAAGGTATGTTGAAAAATCAATACTGCTTCTTAAAAGGAACTGACACTGTAAATCCTGGGGGAGAGTCAAGACTCGGCAGGCACATAAAACACAACAGGCATAAAAATACCTCCCCCCAACTGTTTTGGTTTTCTTGTTTTACTCTTCATGACTAAATGTTGCCCTGCTCGATCAAAGGGTTAAGAGCTAGAGTTTCCCTGAAAGAGTGAGTTAATGAATGAGCACCAGAATATATCAGTGGAGGAGGAAGTGAAGCAGGCCAGGTTTCTGGTTGGACTTAAGTCAAGAACAAGTGTATGAGATTGGTGTGCGTTTACCCCGAGGGTCCAATAGGATGTGTGCTGTATCCTTGGCCTTAATGGGAAATGTTCCATTTCATACTTCTGTCTTTCATGATAAAAATTTAACTAAAAGCTTTTCCATTCTATGTTTCTTTCCATGGCATTAGTTTCCTCCTTTAGCAAGACTCATACTACATCATCCCATAACACATTTGGTGAAAACTATCAAAGTGGAGAAAGAAATCTGCAGAGATGCACATGTTCTGTTAAATCATGCTTTTTAGTAAAATCGTTTACATTTTTAAGCCGTGTCTTCAGCTTTTTTGCTACAGCTATTGAGCTATTATTATTACATAATAAGTTTGCTATAAGGAACAACTGGCAGGGCAATCAGGTAGCAAAATTCCACAGCTTCCCATCTTTCCAGCATTAAAGGAACACCATATGCCATCATTCCTAATTAGTACAAAGTACAATTCGACAAACCCTCGTGTTTGTTACTTCCTAAGCAAAGATCACCTAACTATCCATTGTTAGGTGATTGTTTTAAACTGGTATTCATAACAGTACATAAATATTTGGCTCAAGAAGAAACGTTTAAATAACCCATTCTGTTGTAGATTTGTAAAGGTAATGTGTTTACCTGCCAGACTCCTACAATGGCATTTGCTATAAGAATAAGTAGGATGACAAAAGGCTCCACGAAGGCCGTGACGGTTTCTTCTCCCTCTTCAAACCAGGCCAGTACCTGCACACAAAACAGAAAAAAATAAGTGAACAATCAAATACACCATAAACAACAAGTATTACTGAAGTGTGAGATACTAGTGACGTGATAACATTAGCTGCAGCACCCCCACAGAGACGCAAGAAATGAATACTCCTGCTTTCTGGATTCCAGTGTGCAGCTAATTTTCAATGTAATTATCAGATTACCAATTAACATTTGCATTAACATTATTTTTCTATCTTATATTTAAGATTCACAACTTTTAGTGTACTTTTTTTCCTCTTACTATGTTTATTGTTATGCACCAAAATAACAAGACAAATTCCTTTTATGTGAAAACCTGATCAGGTTCGTTCTGGGATTTCCTCCCGGTGTCTTTTCCACACACTTTGCTAGTAGGCCAAGTTGTGCCAGAACCCCACTTTGACTTTTACATATTTGGCACAATGATTTTAAGTATCTAACAATCATTTAATAATGAATATCAAGCCATCTTCTGCCAGTACTGCAGAAAGTGGGCCAAGTGTGTTAGAAAGTCAGAGAGAGTAGTAACCACTTTCTCCTCTTTTAGAATCTGTGCCAAGAGTGAAGTGTGTCAAAGGAAATGCCAACCCCCTCCCTACCCCCCACCTTCTACTCCAACCTATTTAAGCATGGCCAATAAGACGTCAAATTCAATCCTAAGTGTCTATCAAACAACGTTGCTACTTTTGGTTCCTAAGCGACAAAACATAAAGTCTAACAAATGTTTGTATACAACTTGGTAGTCTAAATGTTGTCATGCTTAAATAAATATAAATGTGTCTGCACGTGCTTGTGTGATTAAGAGTGAGTTGTGTACTACAGAGTGTGATTTATATGTTTTATAACCATAGCTGACTGTCACCACCATGCCTCGGTGACAGATGATATTCTCCTTCAGTAGACCAACAGCCAATCCTAGTAGAAACAGGGCTACAGGATAGTTAACCCAATACAGTGTCGCATAAACTGCACTGGGCATTGCCACTCACTGGTGACAAGAACACAAGCATCACAAGTTATGTAGTTTCGCCCGGAAATTCAATCACCAGAGACACATAACTTCTTCTTGGGTGTCTGTCGCTTACACGCCTCTCATTCCAACAACGTGCCACACAATCATCAAGTTATATATCTCTATCTATATATATATCTATATCTCCATCAATCAAGTGACATTAGAATCTGTTCCCAGCTTAACAACCTGTCAGCGTTTCTTTTTAACTATGGAGTTTTTGACAATTGATGTGTTAACATAATATCTGTGAAACAACAAAAAAAGGCCACAATGACTTATGATTTCAAGAGCAAAAGCATGCATGCACTGATATATAATACCTTAAGACAGAATCATGAAAAAAAATAAGGTAATCTGGGTTGTGTCACCCGACAGATTCTGGGCGCCCTTCCGATTCACAGTTCTTGCTAAGCTGTGATCTGCTCTGAGTCCATCAGAATGGGACTATATACACACTTTGTAGGAAGACAGAGCCGCGCTGTGAAAATAAAGCCCCACTGAACTCATCACTGAAAGGGTGTAAAGAAAGATGGTAGTGGAGGTGAACACAGAAAATGTTCAGCTGACAGAATGCCATGTTTTACCATTTCCCCCTAAACACTGAGAACTGAACAATGCCTTGGAGAAAACAAAGCAGGCTCTTACACTGAACATCTCAGCGTGAATTACGGTCTCACTACTCAAGCACTAAAATACCCAATCTTTACTTAACTTCATCTTGAGTTGCACTTACGAGTGTAACAACCTGCTCAGACTTTCACTACCACTAGTCTTGATAACACAGTAATTAAGTAGCACTTGGCTGTACACAAGTGTGCAAGTCCAATATGAGCAACAAAATTGATTTAACTAAGACAGCTATAGCTGGTCCATATTGATTACACTGAATGAACAAACCACCTGTACAATTAGAAAAACATGCGCAGCATACTTACAAAGGATATGCAGGCCGCAAGTAAAAGGATCCTCACAAGCAAATCTTCAAACTGTTCAACCACCAGTTCCCAAAGGGATTTACCTAGAAAACAAGAGTTACATAAAATTAAAAAAATAAAAGAATGCCAATGATTCCCTTTCATTAATATATTCCAAACATTACAGGTGACTCATTGCATTTGTACACTCACCCTCCTCAGCTGGCAACTCTGCAGATCATCCCATGCAGACCGCAGAGAAAAGAGAGATGGACAAGCAGTTAGTTAAATGGCAGTACTTTATACATTAGGCATTAGTGAAGCAAACGGACGCAGATAGTATAATATTATAGTACAATATAATAGTATAATAGAGGAGAGTTGTGTGTACTTAGTGAGTCACAGCTGCGATGCAAGCCAGTATTTCAACATACACATCGTGACGTCAACAACCTTGCTTTTTGTTCGGCATGTCGCCCTTTAGAAACCGCGAGCCGTGGGCCATACATGACATGGTTGTTTCTGAACAAACTAACGCTAACCAGCTCCTTACCGTTTGGTCCATATCGTTCCCGTTGTTTCTTCACATGCTCTGAACTCAGACCTGTGCTTTCATTCACGTTAAAAAAGCTGTAAACTTCTTCAACCGTCTTTGTGTGCGTGTTGTCCATGGTGAACGGCCACTTGAGGACACCGCTTGTTTCGTCCTGTCGGTCCCAACCTCAAGCTGTCACGGTCCTCTCCTCTCTTGGTGTCACCCCGTCACTTCAAACTAAGTTACTTGAAAATATTAAAGCGCTACCCCAGTACAGTTACCGGTTAATTAGCTATAGCACAGGACAGCGAAGCGTGCAGGTGCCTGGCGAGAGTGGACGAGTTAGCGGCTCGTGAGCTAACGGGTAGCTAACAGGCTTCAGCTAGCTAACTGTTGGGCTCCGCTTGAATTCGCCGGCTGTGCTCCGCTAGGGTTCCTGTGAGACCTTGAACGAATTGTTCATATCAACATCGCAGTCTCAATTGGATATTTCGATACCTTCCTCTTCTTAAAAAAAACGAATTCCAGAATTATTCTATTTAAATAGATAATTTAAACATGTGCTTAAGTTGCAGCTCGTCTCCCTTCGTCCGCTCTTGCTTGTGTGTTGCGGAATCACCAGCGTAGCGTCCTCATCGGCACCAATCGCATTTGTCCGCTGCAGCTCTCGCGTGCGTCGAATGCGGTGTTCAGTGTCCGCATGTGGAATCAGCTCATTGGTTGGAGATACCGGAAATCCTACTGTCTCTCTTTCTGCCTCCACGACGCGGCGTGTACGTGTGTGTGTTTGTGTTTTACCATACAGACATATATACAGACATATTCCATATTACATTTATGTTTTTATATTTTCTACAAAATTTCCAAATATAAAACAAGCCAGAGTATGCTATTATGTTTAATACTGTCTCAAAGGGCACCATTAATTTGAGGAATGATCAAGATGTAGGTATTTGTACTGATATGAAGTTCGATTTTCAATTCCAATCTCTTCAATGCTACATATACAATCTACTTTGTAGATTCTGTAAAAAATATAAATGTTTTTTTTTTTTTTACACACTTCTGTTCTATTTTGAGTGAAAGTTGCAGATGAATGAGGACACAAGTTTAGATTTAGGTAATAAATCCCTACTTTCCTCCAAAGAAATACTGCCTGCACAAGGCCTGGAAAAAGGTAATAGATATCAGTTTTATTATCTTTTATTTGTCAGTGTTATTGGAGTTGTGGGAGAACAATCCCATTCTCTGTCAGACTGACAGAGCAACAGTGTTGGTGATATAACACAGCCCTTATCGTTTGCTCTGTGGCCTTTTATTATGTCAGAAAGAATGTATCTGTTAAAGTAGTCCTAAAAGACGTCTTTGAAATGATAACATACAGTCAAATTGGGCAGTGACATATCTACGAATATACACATAGAGAGCAATCAGAAACATGTAATCATCATAGGTAACAAAAATAATCCTTTAAGCAGTTAACATCTAAACCCCTAAAGACGATGAGATAGCCCCTGTGTGAGATGGTTTCTGTCTTTCACAGCTATACAGTATCTGCTGTCTATCTGAAAGACAGGTTATATTCAGACACTGACTAATGTGTGCTGCCACAATCAGACTCCTGCTCAATGACAAGGAAAGGCTACATCTGTGCCACTGCAGTAACAGTTGGGATAGCCTGATAAAACATTTTAACAAAATATTCATCTGCAACTATTCAGACATAAATCTAATACATCATATTTTATACACATATATAAAAGGTCATGTAGGGTCATATAAAATGTACTGTGGACTTGTCACTGTTAAACTATTGTGATAATGGAACATTCATCCATTTTGAGAGAAAAGTGATATATTACTATTTCAAGCTGAGTAAATACTTAACTGTCCACTCTCATTTCAGTACTGAAAACAAATAGCAGGATGAAAGTTATATAGACAGACTCACAATACTCTGTACTACTCTCTAACCCTAACCCAAAAACATACATACACACACACATATATATATACATACATACACACTATTCTTTTAAAAAATAAACAAATCATGTGGTACTGTCAAGACTGAATTTGGTTATTGTTCTGTAGAATTGTAGCATTGTCTCTGGAGTATATACAAATCATGGTGTTAACAGCAACTGGCACCACTCTCAGAAATAGGGGCACAGTAGGCATTTATTTCTGTCCCCCAAGGTACAGCTATACTAATGTACCCCCTAGGGCTTATTATTGTACCTGAAGGTAACTACATGTACCTTTCTGTGGTAAAAAGGTAAATACATGTTCCCAAGCAGTAAAAGGTACATATAAGTACCGTTTATTCTAAATGTTAAGGCATGATGTTTGGCATGAAGACAGCATTGGATTTGAAGGTTTTTCTGTTTCCTTATGTATAAGTGACAATCCTGACTAAAGATATATGTATATTCACACTGAAATACATTTTTGACCTGTTTTTAATGAGCACCATTCTGGTAATATTATAACCAAAGAGAGTGGCAGGAGACAAAAGTGGTAACATTTCATTCTGCTGCAATGGTCAAACTGTAAACTGCTGAGTGTTTGGGACTGTCAGGCTCGGAGGACAGGGACCCAGAAAGCAGACGTAGGCCGAGGAGGAACAATCAAATACTTTTATTAAACAACCAATCAAAACAGGATGGCATAAGGCCAAGCAGGCAGGACATCAGGTGCAATGAACAGAGACAGAACAAAGGAAACCACCAGACTAAATAGATAAGACGTAAACGAGGAAAACAGAAACAGGTGAGTCTAAGGCCCAGGTGACTAATCAAAAGGGAGGGAAACCAGACAAAGACAGGAACACAGGGAGACAGACAGGAATTACCAAAATAAAACAGGAAATAGAAAACCAACATCAGGGATCGTGACAGGGACTGCATCTCAAATTGGAGTTCTATAAAAATGAGTAAGTTGGTTAGACAACAATAGTGGGGCGTTTTTTGAAACACTGAATCAGGACTCAGAATTGAAGTTTCATCCATGTGTGACTAGCAACAGACAACAATTACATTACATTTAGGCATTTAGCGGACGCTTTTATCCAAAGCGACTTCCAAATAAGAGCTTTACATAAAAGTGCATAGAATCATGGACAAAAACAACAAGATTTGCCAAAGATCCACATTGTGGTAAAATGTTGGTCATATGAATTAATTATGAGTTAATGCATACAGTGTCAATGTTGATGGAGAATTGACATTACAGAAACCAGGAGATAAAATGGACTTCCAGGCAAATGACACTTACTCTGTGGATAATGGTTTATTTGTCGCAGTTTGACATTGTGTTTCAAATGAAAAGAAATTGAAATGTGAAAATTAAAATGATTTAATATATTCTGACACTGTAAATTTCATTCTGTATTTACTGAAATGTGAAATTGAAATGTGAAAATTATTTAAAATATTCAAGTTATGTTTAATTCTGTATTTGCCGTATCTATAAATAAATAGGTATAAAATACAATAGTACCCTGTGAAACTCAATCCTGTACAATGTTTAAAGGTTACAGGTACAATACAGGTCTCTACAAAGGTACAAATAAGTACCCAATGTCAAGGGTACACCAGCTGTACCACAGAGTGTCCCGCCTCAATGACAAGCCGCTGTACCCCTAAAGGTACAATCATAAGCTTTATTTTCTGAAAGGGTATGCATACTGATTAAAAAAACAACATATTACCAGTGATATTGTCTCCCTTGCAATTTAATTCAGCATATTTTATTGTTTGCTAGTTTGCAAATAAAGCCATTCCATGTCCTTTTCACATCTGACAAATACTGTATGTGATGTTTGTTTTATTCAACATCTAATATAACACAGTCAGCAGGGCAACAGCTTTAACAGCTGTGGATTCCTTTGCTGACAATGATAGTTTTTAATGAATTATTTTTGTTTTATGTGGGGACAGCACAGGGCAGCGAGTTTCAGTCCAATCTGACCAGGGTCCTGCTGTGGCTGTTTTCTTTTAAGAAAAGACTGTAGCCACCTCTCACACTATGCAGGAGTACTGGATGAGTGTGAGCTTTGCACAAAGGTTTAGGTCTGTTTTGACAGATTGTTTAGTGGCTCACTGTGAGGCCAATTCACTCTCTCTGGAGATTTTAGAATCCCCATCAGACTTCAAATGAGACATCTCACGGCACCGAGGACAAAAACAATGCTGCCTTTGTTTATATCTGACTCCAGTGGATAGATGTACATTACTTCCATTGCAAAAGACATGATTAGTGATTGGCATGTCACATAGGAATCTCTTAATTATTATGGATTCAAAAGAAAGAGACTCTTTTGTCATTTGAACCTGTGGGTTATTTTAAGACAACATTGGACAACATACATTACCACTTGTGTAGATTCTCTCTACACTCAGCGATTTCATAGTTTTAAAATGTAGGGATTTAACACTCAACCATGCTGCTGTTTGCTACTGTCATAAAAGAAGCAATGCCATGATAATAGAACTAAACATTCTCCTACGCCAAGCTTTTTCACCCAGCAAAACCTTATCAGCGGCATCACCAGTCTTGAAGAATCACTGTTTCACCTGTACAATCACCAGTGTCTAAGATCACTTTTTAACATTTGTTGGAAAAATGGGCACATCTGGTGTGATATGAGATTGCAGCACCCGGGGCCCTTTTCCCATAGCATGCCTAAGTTTGGCATTGGATTTTCAGCAAAAAACTAGTTGCCCACCTTATAAGGTGCTATGAAAAAGTGCCAGTGTGCATTCTAAAGCCATCTCAGGAGGAGAAGTTTAAAGGTTTGGCCTCCTGGCAACCAGTATCTCTCGCTGTTGTGGTGTCCTTGAGAAAAACATAAACACCTCTCTGCAGTAGAAGTGCTGAACCTCTTTGCCACTGAAATTTGACTTTAGCGTTTATCCACATGCATTACACTCGCATGAGTCACAGCACATTATGATGAGGGGCTACTTTCACTTAATATAGTAAGGACTTCTTTAAATGGACTAAAAATGATGAAGAAACACTTGTGCTGTTCATCGTGTCTTTGGTTCATACAAACAAATCATGTCATCATGTCTGCTTTGCTTAAATTATATGAAGAGTTCAGGTGACCTCCAGACATAAGAAGGCAGTCGATACAAAAAGAAATTGAGTATAAGCCTATAACATGATTAACGGTATTCTAACCTATATGAACATTATAGAGCAATACATTCTCAGTTGATGTTTGGCGCTGGTTATTCACTGATAGTCCTTAAAGCTCACCTGAGAACAAAATCTTATTCTGTCCACAGTTTTTCCTGAGATATTTTCTATGACAGTCAGATAATATTGCAAACCACAACCTAAAATCTCATTAAACCCAATTAAAATCATATAACTGCTGCACTCAAGTGGACAACAAGAGTACTACATGTGGATGTTTCTATAAATTCTCTGTAAACTGTATTTAGCTGAATGTGGTGTGCTTTGACTAATTGTAACCACATTAAAAGATGATTAGTTGGCTGTACAATGAGATTCATCAAATGTATTAGAAGACGAAAGATTATTACTCAATACTTAAACACGCGCAACGTACTTTTAGATGTATCACTTGTTTACACAAAGGACTTCATAATCGATCAAATACATTTTTCATAAAGTTTAAAATAAAATGAACAGGGACAACACTGCAATCAAAGAGAGTCATTACATTTTTGTATTTTGTCCACGAAGGCCACAGCTAGAGCGTGGGTTAGAGTGCTTACTGCTCTGACGTCTGCAGGAGAGTGAACAAGACGAGTCTCGCGATATTTACACCAAGGGTCAAAGTTGACGTTGGCCATGTGTGTATGTAGCCGCATCTACTACAGTACTGTTGGATACAGCTACAGTTTGTACTTTATTTATAAATATTCGTGAATATAGACATTAGACTTTGGGTTAAACGGCCGATTTACGACTATAGGAGATTTTATGTTTACGCAAGGATTAAAGTTAAAGTTAGTTTTATCAGAAGATTCTGTTCTGCTCCGCGTTAGCTGCAGTAGCTCAGCTGATATAACAGTTTGCATCATTTAGCTGCTTGATTTTGTAATGATGGCTTAGCGTGACATGTTTAAAATCCGACCACTGTTGAGTGCCTTAGCTAACCACGGACTGACGTCAAAGAGAAACGGTAAGCCTGATAAAGACGTGACAATGATGAATGTCCATGTAACAATGAGGCGGTGGCACGTTAGGGCATCATTATCACGGAATGTTTCGTTTTATCTTCACAGGTGTCCTCTTTAAATTATTTTGCATGATGAGTGAAGGATCCAGAGAAGAGCACACAGCCAAACTGCTGAAAAGAGCCAATGAGGAAAATGAAGACTCTGCTGAGAGGGTGCAAGCTACAAAAAGAATAAAAGCAGATGGGGAACCCACTGAAGATGAAAAGAAATATCCCAAAAAGAAAGTGGTCCTCCTCTTGGCATACTCTGGGAAGGGATACTATGGCATGCAGGTACATGCTGTAGATGGTTTCCCTCTCTCACTTATGAGCACTTTCCTCTTATGTCTTGCTAAATTGAAATGTTTTCTGTGATTCAGAGAAATCCTGGAACCTCCCAGTTTAGGACCATTGAAGATGACCTGGTCACTGCGCTTATTAAATCTGGTTGTATTCCTGAAAATCATGGCGACGACATGAAGAAGATGTCTTTCCAAAGATGTGCCAGAACAGATAAGGTATGGGTTTGTACAGTTCGCACAAGAGGAATTCATTTCTCAGCACTAGGCCAACAATGCAGATGAAGAATGAAATATCTACTGTACTGTACTGCCTAACTGTTGCGTGTACTGGTGTGGCATTATGACACACTGTTTGTGTTTGTCTGTTTGGATTGGTTTAGGGTGTGTCTGCAGCTGGCCAAGTGGTGTCTCTGAAGCTGCGGTTGATTGAAGACATTATTGAAAAAATCAATGAGCATCTGCCACCACAGATCAGAGTGCTCGGTGAGTTGTTAGTTCTTGACCTCTTTCAGTATTTGCTGAATTACAAACATTCATACAAACAAACGGTTTCTCATACTCCGATTTTATTGATTGCAGCCGAGAGGAGGGGTTAAACATTCAGTAGTTCATTTTTGCTTCTGTTCTCACAGGTCTTAAACGGGTCACCCAGGGTTTCAATTCCAAAAACAACTGTGATGCTCGCACATACGCCTATATGCTTCCAACAATAGCCTTATCCCCAAAAGACTATGATACTGGAAATATAGCAGCCTTTCGCCTTTTGCCAGAGACACTTCAGAGGGTGAACCGTCTGTTTGCTCTTTACAAAGGCACTCATAACTTCCACAACTTCACCTCTCAGAAGGCTGCAAATGACCCCAGTGCCCGCCGCTACATCACAGAGATGTCTTGTGGAGAGCCTTTTACCTGCAGCGATACTGAATTTGCAGTGATCACTGTGCGCGGCCAGAGCTTCATGCTGCACCAAATCCGCAAGATGATCGGCCTGGTGATTGCGGTGGTGAAGGGCTACGCAAAGGAGGAAGTGATGGAGCGGAGCTGGGGACAGGAAAAGGTGGATGTGCCCAAAGCTCCAGGACTGGGGCTGGTCCTGGAAAGGGTTCACTTTGACCGGTACAACAAACGATTCGGAGGGGACGGTCTGCATGAGCGGCTGGAATGGGACAGCGAAGAGGAGGCAATCAAGGCCTTCAAGGAGGCTCACATCTACCCCACCATTGTCGAGACAGAGTGTCAGGAGGGCTCCATGGTCAACTGGATGTCCACACTTCCTATCCATGACTTTGAAGCCACAGCTACTGACACACGAGACACTAAGGACCAGAAACAGGTATCTGAAAGGCACAACAGAGTAACAGCATTTTATTTAAAACACCTGATGTTTGACATTAAATATATACAATATATATATAGTATGTTACGTATTCTTGTTCATTGTTGATCTCCTTTTCCCACAGGACAATGCAGATGTTGGAAACGACTCCGATTAGGTCGCCCTTCCTGCTGAAAGAAGACATTTTCTCACCAAAATATTCTCACTTTGTTGGGAATTAGCATTCTTTTTATAATATCTTCCAGGATTTACTTCTTTTTGTGGGATTTAATTCTGCTTCTCTTATACAAATGAAATAAAAAAATAAAAAAAAAGCCTGTGTTCTTTATTGTACCCTGATTGTCTTAATGTTAATTTCACCCTGTAAAAAAGAAAGTGTCTCAGCCAGGTTAGTGCTGGCAGTTAAACTGTTTGACTCTTTAGGTTTGGATAAAAAAAAATCATAATACAATACTCACCTACCCATATGTACATCAGAAGAGTTACTGGTTGCCGTAGTCATTCCTCCTGTCCATACTGGCTGTGAAGCATTTGCACCATACCATTTTCTTTTAATATGTACATGAAGCATGATGTTAATGCCCTATGTTCAAATTTGTGTAGACAGTTAATGCCCTTTGTTGAAAACTATATTCATGTTGGTAAGATCATTAACAAATCCCCTGACAAACTTAGATCGTGCTGGTTAAAACTGTGGAAATGGATTAAGAAACTGAGAAAAAGTTAACCTTTATCAATTTTTAATGGCATTAAACTAGGAAAGTCAACCTCAGTATTAACACATGGCACTAACCTTTATATCGGAGCTACAGTAGTTCAGATCTCATACTGTTAGTGATTACTTTAAATTCATGTTTTGATCTAAAAGCTATGTATTGACAGAACACAGCTGACAGAAAATTTTTTGATTAAATGCGTTACATCTGCACCCCAGCAGTGGTTTGATATTCTCAAGTGGTAAAGATAAAACTTCACCCTCCAGTCACTAGGAGGCGAAACAACAGCTGAGTGTGTTAGAGTAACGTTGCTTTCGAGACCCTTGGATTTATAGTAAAGTAGAATTTACACATTTCAACTATAATTGCCATGTTTCCACGGCAGTGAAATACAATACAAATTAAGTATATATGTTATGTACACCCATAAACCGCAATATCTATATTATCTACTCTAATTTAGAGATAAAATTCATTTTAAAAAAATTCTAGGATGTTTGTAATATCAGATTTTCCCGTATTATTCACTTGTCACGTGAACGGAGCATCACTCAGTAATCATGGCGCCGGCCAAAAAACGCAACGTGAGTTCGGCAAAAACAACAGAACGAAGTAAAAAAAGTGCTAAAATTGACCTAAATAGCAAAGTCGACTGTATACTTGAGAGTAGAAAACATGCCAACGACGTTTTTGACATTGCCGAGTTCCTTCAGGTAAATATACGCACTTCACTACACTTCACGTTTGTTTGAGCACCCCAGCTGAATACATGCTGGTTAGCTAGCTTTATGGTCACCGGGGAGGTTGTTACCTTCTCTAGGTTCCCAAAAACAGAATTCTCTACATGTGTTTGTGTTCTCTGTGTCCGATTGCAGTCAGAAAAAGAGAAGGATGTTATTAGTGCTGTCGATGCGTGCGGCAAATTGTTCTGCACCTTGTTGGAGAGGAAAGAGCTGTTTATGGGGAAACTGCCCGGAGAGGAAGAGGCTTTGAGCGGTGAGTATGGGCTGATTATGCTTTATAATTAGCCCTAGTTATGAGTTGGATGTTAGCATGTTTCACACCTGCACTACTGTACCTACACCTACATGAGACTCATGGCATATCAAATGAAACAAACAAAAAAGTGTATTCTATTTTCTAAACAAAAAAGAAAAACAAAGCACATCCACAGCAATAACAATAGCTACAGTAAATAAAGTAAAATAGAAAGCAGTTCTGCTTCAGAGAATACAAACGTACACACACACACACACATGTGCATACATACAAATTTAATAAAATAAAAAACAGCAAGGTGCTTTATAGTGGGAACAGCACATTACCTCCTTACCCTGAAAAGATTTCAGTACAGGGTCCCAGGCTCTATTGAACACACCTCCTCTGTCTTCATTAAAAAAATCTCAGTCTCTCCAGATGTAATGTGAGGGCCATTTCTCTCAACCACAACTCGTACGTGGGTATCGAATGAAACGTGGACATTGAAAGACGGGAACACGGTTCCAAACTCTCACTAGGGTAGCGAATCATGTCATTGTGGTCTGTATCTGTTGTGGTTCAGGAGGGTACAGTGCTGAGGAGAAGTACCGCGTGTTCATGCGACACCGTTACAACAGCTGTGTGGAGATGCTGCTGGAGCACCTCAGCCACAAGCTTCACGCAGTCAGGGTGAGTTAAAGGAAAGCTTGACTGGATATTTTATACACACACACACACACACACACACACACACTCTTTTGACAGAGAGCCATGCTTCTTTTACTGTAAAAATACGTCTGTGATGGTACTGTACTATGAATTCATGTTGTTTAATTTCTTTAGTCACACATTTAGACTGCCATAAGAGTCACACAGATGAACATATCTTTTCAGACATGAAGTTTTTTCAAAGAGTATATGTGATGAGACGTGCTGGAAGCTTTGTTCTTTCAGTCCACGTGGTTCTTTTACTATACTTCTCACTTAGTCAGTACAGGTGTTTTTTCACTTTTTGTGCACAAATGAGTGGCAAGTGTGATTAGGTACAATGTTTGTAGCAATATTTTTGAGTCAGCATCCTCTTTGATGATAACACTTTGTTCTCTTTGGCCCTGTTAAATGAACTATTGTCCTGTTTATTATTCTTATTGTTAAAAGCCATGGAAATAATTGTTTAACTTATTAAATATTATGTGGTAGATTATTGGCTTTTATCTTGTGTGCTGTCACTGGCATAGAAGCTCAGGTCCACCAATCAATATTTAGCTGTTAACTTTCTGATGTTGCATTTAACCCCCCCTCAACTTGAGAAAGGACTTGCCTTTTTTTTTTAAATAAATAATGTCCGAATACAGGAGAGTGCCCTGTGCTGCCTGATGAAGTTTGCTGCAGGAGAAGGACGGCATCCCCTTGAGGACTTGGACTGGAGTGAACACTACAGCTTCCCAAGAGAACTCATCCAGGTAGGAGTTTGTCACGCAGCCCGGCCATCAGTGGAGGGAATAATATCTTTGATCGGTTTCTTTTATGTGACTTCAATAATTTCCCTGTGTCATTAGCCAAGACAAGAAAGACGGCAGTTTTTTTATGCTTTCGGAAACATTAACCTTTTTGTCATTAGTGGCACAGGCGCCTTCTGATATTTCTGTTATTATTTCATGGTCAGGCAGTGGTGGACAGACTGCTGTCTAAAACTACAGACAACTCCCTGCTGATCTCCAGATTCCAGGAGTTCCTTGAGATGGAGGACGTACGCTATTATGTCATGAGCTCCATCCGTGAGAATTCGGGAAAAGTCATGGACAAAAACAAAGGGGTAGGAAAACTCTGTTTGGCGCCTAGCTTATCTGCTGTTGCTGCTTTCATTGTCACAATTGAGATGCAGTTTTTTAATTTAGAATAGAGGTTTTGCTGAATACTGTTGGCTTGTCTTGTTCCTCTCAGGCATCGGTGCCCGTCTATCAGAGCAATGTGTTCACCCTCATGTCCAACATCAGTGTGCCAAGCCAGGAGTCAGAGCTCACCAATTTCATGGTCAAACAGGAAGGTGAGACTTACGTTTTGACAATGCCATCACGTCACCGTGTGTCTTTGTGCTTTGCGATGATGCTGAACTGTCACTGTGTTGTTGTCACTGTTCTGCCGTTAAAGTGATTGTTTCATTTCCAGCCAAGCACGAGGACTGGAAAGCATCTAAACTGAATGTAGGTCAAATATTTTTGAATCCAGCATTCACAGTTGTGCTTGCAACTTACATGTTTCCTGAATGAGACTATATATGTTCTACCTCATTATAGGAACACAAGCGTGTCTTTGAGAGGATGTGGCTGGGCTTTCTCAAGCACAAGGTTCTATACAAATCACAGTTTTCTAATCTTAAACATTTCTTATTACAATCAAAATGAATGTATTCTTTGTACACGTCTATCTATGACACTGTGGCATCAAGGTTGTCTCATTCATTTCTCATCTCTCTATTGTAGTTGCCAAGCAACATGTATAAAAAGGTCCTGGTGATTCTCCATGACTCCATTTTGCCTTACATGAGTAAACCCACGCTGATGATTGACTTCTTGACTGCTGCCTATGAAGTGGGTAAGTTCTGAATGTGGCTTAGCAGTGACAGTACTCCCATTAACTTAATTTGAACTTTAATATAACCATGTAGCATTTTTACATCCGGTCTATGGGATGGATACTTTGTCACTGGGTGATGTTAGTAATCATGGTATGGCATTTTGCCATGTGTTTGTGGAACAGGTGGGGCTATCAGCCTGCTGGCACTCAATGGCCTTTTTGTCCTTATACATCAACACAACCTGTGAGTATTATGTGACCACTTTCATTAGTCACGTAAATTAATGATCCATCCTGAAGGACATTAGACTGAAATATATTTTTCTGTGTGTGTTTTGCAGAGATTACCCTGATTTCTACAAGAAGTTGTATAATCTGCTCGAGCCTTCTGTTTTCCACGTGAAGTACAGAGCACGCTTTTTCCACCTAGCCAACCTCTTCCTCAGTTCCAGGTAAGATCAATTATACTTCACTAAAAGTTTTACTTTAAGTCAGTTTATCAAGTTGTAGCTGTCTGCATAGGTCCTCTATGACAACTAGACAGGTATACAGGGTTGTGGTTAATACTATTTGCAGTTGACCTGCAGTATCCGAGTTCCAGTTTGACAGCTACATTTCCCAGTCTAAACACACCTTTTGATTGCTGGTCACTGATTAGCCCAACTGAACTCAATGGGGGCCACATGATGCAGCAGCAGCAGTAGTTGTTGTTGTGAAGGTGTTTTTGTAATCTAAACTGTTAAATAACCAATTGATTCGCTTCTCGCTGTTCGAGAAAATGTCTGGAAAAACTTAAAAAGCATCTTTACATTAGTAACCTATATGTGTTTGTGCTTGCCTCCAGTCACTTGCCTGTGTACCTGGTAGCTGCGTTTGCCAAACGCCTGGCTCGTTTGGCTCTCACGGCACCGTCTACCTCCCTCCTCATAGTGCTGCCCTTCATCTACAACCTGATCCGTCGCCACCCATCCTGCAGAGTCCTTATTCACAAGCCCAGCAAAGAGAATGGTGAGTGTCAGGAATTTCCTAACATTTTGTCATTTCACCAGTTTATAGATAGAGACGCTTTGTAAAGATGTTACTGTGAAGTACACTTTTCTTCAAAAGCATTTTAGGATATATTTAGATGTCTGTTTGTGTTCGTGATGACAGAGCCTTTGGAGGACCCGTATCTAATGGATGAGGAGGATCCTGCTCAGTGCCGTGCCTTAGAGAGCAGCTTGTGGGAGATTAAGGTGCGTACAATATGTGATGCTCTTGGGTTCGCATATATTAGTCATCCATGACACCGACTACAACTGACTTGTGTCAGCCAAGATTCCGAGATGTCACGTTGATTAGAAGAGATGAAGGAATATCACTTACCTTAACTTAATAGAAGCATATTTCATTTTCAGTTAAAGTTTACATTATTTTCTTCTCCTTCCCTGCAGACATTGCAGAAGCATTACCATCCAGATGTGGCCAAAGCTGCTCTGCTGATCAACACACCCCTGTCAGAACAAGAGGATGACATCAGCGAGGTGCTGGAGATAACGACATACGAGGTGACACTTCAAAACTTAACTGGTGTCTGTAGTGTTTAGTAGTTTAGATAACAGTTACTCAATGTTGTCTTTTAGTGCGTAGAGACTAAATATAAGTTTATTCTAATAATGTCAATACTCAGTGTGGCCCATGTTCTTGTCCCCAGCTGATGGAGAGAGACCTGAAGCAGTCTCAGAGCAAGAAGGTCCCACTGGAGTTTGAAACTGCAACACAGTTACTGAAAGGAGGGGGAGATGTGTTATGTCAGCATTTCTGTCTGGATTGAAACAAGTAAACACGAAGAACTGCATTCACAGTGTGGTAAACATTTCTGGGACCAGAACACCTCTCTTCTGAAAAAGTATATAAAGGCATCTTTGAGACCCACACCAGCTACTCTGCAGCAGCAACCAGAACAACAGCAATGCATTTCATCTGGAGTTGTGTGATTGTTTTTCTTTGTGACCATTGATGTCTTTGATGTGTGACTATTGTACACCAATAAAAACCTTTCCTAATATTATGGTTTATACGTCTCTGTGACAGGCACGTTTGTTAGATTGTTAAATAAAATCTGTTACAAATGAATGGGATTTAATTATGTTAGATTTAGACGCTGTGTGTCCAACATGATCAGCGATCACAGACGTACCATCAGACTTTGCAGCTCTACAGTGCTTAGTTGGCCTGTTTTAGATCATTTTATGGCATTTTCACAGTCTCACTGCTACAACAGCAGTTAGCCATTTTTAGCTAAATGCTACACAGAACTATTTTAAAAACAGTTGACACCAGTGAGTGATAAAAGCAGAATCAATGTTTCAGTTTCAGGTAGCCATAAACACGTGTGTGTGTGTGTGGCTTTAAGTTTTCGCTTATTACAAATGAAACTAGGTGTTAGCTTAGCAGGGTTATGCTAACGTTACAGCCCACGCAGAATGTTGACAGTTGACACCATCAGGAGGCCGTTTCTCCACCGTGTTGTGATAACCGGTTGAGAGGTTACCCTAAAACGCTCTTTTCCACCTCCTGTTCATATTTCATCCTCTTGTTAAGTGGGCCATATGGTCGCACAGCAGGCAGCCTTTGGGTACAAGAACGCCGTGAGAGAAAATTCAGAATCATAACCGACTTCTGCTTAAGGAGAGCAAATCATTTCAGGGAGAAGCTGCCCAAAACATGTACTTAGAGAAGGACACGCAGAGGAGCAAAACACGTTTGAAGCCATGGTCATGTAACGCCGTGATATACAGCATCCCTGCAGTTTTTGCTTTTAAGAAGTGTTTAGGCATTTGTATATTTATCAATATATATATATTTAAAGGCTGATTCTTATTGCGGATTACAAGCACATGGCGTCAGACTCTTCCAAAACTGGGAAGGTGAGAAGACAGCAACCCGGAAGACCACTGTGAAGAGGATGAGAGAGACAGAAGAGGGTCACTTGGATGTGTAAGTTATTCATAACAATATTCGGTATTTTACCGAAACGTATTGCACTGTATACATGTTGAGGATTTTTTTATGGGCATTTAAGTTGAGCAGTTATTCAGATGCAACATCACATCCTTAGATATACTTTGTTTTTGTCTTTTTTATGGATATGCAAACTGCACTTTTACAAAGTTATTCTCAGTTGCTGAAACTCTACCAAGGCATTCACAGCTAGGCTACTTTTGTAAAAAAGAAAAAAATGTTTTGAAAGAGGAACTTTTTCTTTTGTTTAAAATAATGCAGTTCCACATACTGTAGGCCTCACTTGTTCTTTTGACATCTAAAATGACATTTTTACCTGGGTATGACATGATGTGTGTAAAGTAAAACCTCCAAAACGCAAGTGTTGTTTGCTCAGAAACTGACTACATGGTGTCACAATAGTAATGCACTAAATGACATAATTTAATATAAAGCAGTGATATCATGAAATCAATCATAGTAATGGGGTGATAGATCATTAGTAGGTAGATAGCAAGTGAAAAACCACATTCGGCCTGGATAATGACGTCGGCACAGCTCTCTCCTCTCACTTTGATAGATCTGTGAGAGATGCTTGGCACTGCAGGTTCATAGGTAGCTTGGCAGGACGGGACATTTCTGCATAAATCTACGTGACTCCTGAGCTTTGTGTTGTTGTTGTTGTTGTTGTTGTTGTGTCTGTCCTCTTCCTCCAGTCCCCTGCGAGGAAATAGAAGCTGTCCAAGGTGAGTCAGCACAGAGAAGCTGTTTGAGCATTTGGCTAAGGCTCTAAGAGCGACAGGGGAAGAGGGAGCTGATTAATCCTACAGTTATTTTTCTATTACCTCTGAGAAAAGGCAAGTATGAAAACAAATCACTCGTGTTCCTTCTTTGTCCTTTAAAGTGTGGCACTTTGTTGTGGATAGTATCCATAAAAAGCAGGTCACTTTTTTTGAGTATCTCTAATCGAAAATGATTTTTAAAAAATGTTTTTAAAAATGTGATCTTGTTCTGCAGTTTTTGTTCATTACAAAATAAATACATTAGTCTAAAAGACAGAAAACACATGACTGAAATCAGCTGTTTGAGTATTTATTATGATGCAGCAGTGGAGTCCGATAAGTACAAGTACAATCAGCATTAACCTTCTTAATCCTCCATGTGTCACTCTATAGTAGTTACTGTGAAAATGGTATTCCTGTGTGTGTGTGTGTGTGTGTTTGTACAAAGGTAAAAAAACAGGACAGCATAGATGGGGATTTAGCACAGCATGATAAAAGCTGATGTTTTTTTCCACGCTCGCCTCTGTCATTGTGTTGCTGTGATACAGTAATCCTCGCTTATGTAACTGAGTGGAGATCTCTCTCTCTCTCTCTCCCTCTCTCTCTCTCACTCACTCACTGAACACACTCATACACATGCACATCGAGCACACACACACACACACACACACACACACACACACACACACACACACACACACACACACATACATCAATGATGTCATACCAGTCAGCACCTACAAACATAGATGAACTGATGCAGAGGTCAGCAGACTTAAAGTGTAGGAACAAGCAAAGTATGTGTTTTTAACCAAAGAAGATGAAGGAATTGTACAGTAAGTGCCAAGAAACTCTTTGCTGGATTCATTAGCACTATGTACATGCAATATGCCATGTATTCTTCTCTATGTGTTTATATGGGAATTTGTGGTGATAATACATCTTTTACTGTAGTATTTGACTACTTTGCCTTTGTTACGCATGTATTTTTTGCTTTAAATTATGATGATTTGTAAATTAAAGCTTTATGCTAATATATATTGTTATGGGTGGCAGAGTACCAAAATAAAAGTGAACCAAATAGTCGGAGAAAAAAAAAACATTTTAATTACATGGTAAAATGCAGACATTGCAGTGGTAGATTTACTTAGAGAATAGAAAACATAGACAAACTTAGACTCACGTAAGCTCCAACATTCAGGTGAATATAAATCTTAACTAGACTACTACTGGTTACCTGTGCAGTGTATGCATGCTTTTCTGTGTATACATCTGCTTAAAGTACATTTATTATGTACACATTCAGTTGTATGTTTTGCTTTTGATTGTGTGTGTGGTTCAGTAAGCGTATGCTTAGGAGGTGTGAGTTTTGCGGTGCGGCTTCAGTGTGTGTAATCTCTGGTTGTGTGGGTTTTGCAGGTGATAATGCGGGATCACACGTCCAGCGCTCATGTGGAGGAGCTGCTGAGGCAGTCTCAGATGGAGTTACAGTGGATCCAGAGACAGCTGGCCATGATCGCTGCCAGAAACATACACCATCACCACCTGCACACCAAGAGCAAGGTACTGTGGTGCCACATACTGTAGGCCTGTTACTACTACTGCTACGATAAAACTGTAAATCTGTAAGAGTTTATATTCCTATTAGCCGTAATAGAATGATCCTGATACTAACACAAAACAGGCCTCCTCTGTTATTAGTCCACTTGAGGATGAAGCACCATATTTATGGACTGTCCTTAGAAAAAAGGAACATCTGCACCAACTAATATGATAGATCTTCATTACACGTCATTATGATGTAACATTAGATAACTGTGTATGAAGTTATGATGTTGCTGTTGCAGTTTATTAAACCACCTTCTCCAATACATTCTTTGCAGCACAGAAATAAACCTATGCAATGCCATTAATTGTGATGTGTACCTTAATTTAACAACTCAAACTATGACCAAATGTTTAGCCCTGCATGTACAGTAAAAGGTTAAACTTACCACTTAATGGCAACTTAATTGCTACCATTACTAGACAGACTTAATACGTTTGCTATTATGCAAGTGGGAATTACACAACATTTGATTATCTTCTTACTCTGAAGGTTTCTGATCTGTGGAGCACACAAGCAGAACATAAACTTGATTAAAGATTTTTCCTAACCATGCTATCGCTAAGTGCAACAAAGTTATGATATGAGCTCAACATCCCTTTTTGCTCTCCAGCATGGTCACCGTTGTTATTGCCGAATGTTATTTAATCTCATTCAAGCTCATCCAGTCTTAACATTTGTAAGATAGAGAGTTTTGCGTTTTTGACCGCAAATCCGTAGTTTTAAATAATCTCTTACCTCATCCAACCCTGACAAAAGCACACCTGTCTGCTGCTGTGTTTTTGGGAGCTTTCATAGCAACTGACATCCCATTATCGGATTGAGATTGGCTGCCTAACACTCTGAATTGTTTTCCTCTTTTATAAAAAGGCAATGATAGATTGTAATAGGCTTTCTATCAGGCCTTTAAGTGAAGTATCAAATAACTTATGTTGTTAATTGTCCTGTTTGCAATATACACATATTTAACAGTACATCCCTATTTTGGATTTGGATTTCAAAATGTAATCTGTTAGCTTCTTCTAAAACAGTGTCATCATGTATCACCAGGTGTAAAGAAAGTGTTCAACATAATAACAGCATCTCAGATGTTTGGATTTGTTTTTGCCATTATTTTTATTGTATTGTATAAAGCATTTTACAAATATGTCCAGAAGAGGACAGCACACTTCTGAAAACACATTTCAGTGTTAAAAATCCACGAAGTTGAGAAAGAGACCAGGCCATGATGTGGACCAAAGGTAGCCGCTTGTTTAAGTAGTTAAATGACACCTTGCCTGCAGCAATTTGCATATTTTAAGGGGTCATTGCATATTTCTGCCTAACCCTGTTTCCATCTGTTCCTAAACCCTGGTCTCACAGGGCTTCATGTCATGCCTGAAAACCAATTCACTACGAGAGTAATGCATCTACAGTGAGGATGGGAACAGACAGAGAGCAAAGTGTTGCTAGGCAACAGAGTGGAACAGAGCATACATTCTGCTTTCTCACGCACTTATTGTCTCTTTCTTTCTGTCCTCTCCTCCGTCCTGAGCCTCCGTCCCCAGCGTTAAGCAGAGAACGGCTATCGACAGAATACACTGCGCCCACTGCTGATGTAAGCTCATTGAAAACCACCACAATGATTTAATTTGAGTTCTCTGATTGGGGATCTAGAGTAGGTGAAGAGACCAAAGGGATGGTTGTGTCTGAGGACTGCCCAGGAACATGACAGTGTAGATTTGATTTGATGTAAGAGGAAAGTTTTAAAAGAAAGGAAACACTACTGACTTACACATAGTGAGATGTATAGGAGACATATACTGTATAAATGTGGGATGGAGTAATGTATGGATCATTGGTTGTGTTAACAAAAGAGAGTCTTGTCTGTTAGAAAGAAAGATACAGAGGAGATGGGGATGCTGGACTGTGATCTGCTCTGCTTGGGAAATTTATTCAGAGGACTAAAATGCTCATCTATGATGTAATGATTTACACATCACTGCTCAACAGATTTACACAGTCAATTTAAATGAAAGCTGCCACGCATGTCTGTTTTTTTTGTGCATGTGTGACGTTTTTTTGGTCAGTTGAACAGGGCGTGCACATGTCTGCGTATGAGTGAGAGAGAGAGAGTGAAAAAGAAGGGAGGGGGGATTTTTAAAGCACGTCTGGAGGAAGGAGCAGAGAGCGTGAGGGGAAGCGTTAACAGATTCAGGGGTGGGACTGAGTGACTGTGTGTGTGAGAGAGTGTCAAGCCACTGTAGCTGCTTTTGCTCTCACTGATAGGGTGAGACATCCAGCCTGTTACAGTGGCATTCAGACTAGGCAAGCTATTAAAGCTGCAGCCTGGAAGCGCTCATTACAACAGCACACACAGGCACTCGTACACCGGCAAACACGTGCGCACACACACGGACGCCACCTTCACTGCCAGCTTATGATGTGACGGGAAGGGAAGAGAGTCATTTATGGACAAAGGGGTTACTGCCTTTTAAGGTAGGGATATTGTCATTATCTGCATCAGCAAAAACATACATGTCCGTGCACACTGCTGTCCCACTCTCCCTCTTTTTTTAGATTGTTTGATACTGTTGATTTTCTTAATCTCAATACACAACATATAATACACTGGATGTTGCTGTGGCTGCTGTAATTCTCAGAGATTGAATACATTCTGGGGAACATGAGAGAACGTGTTCAGTTTATGAGGAGCAGTGACTAAGTTTTTATGAATGATAGTGATTCCCACTCAAAGGGAAATACATTCATAACAAAATTTGTGCTGGACAAGAGTAGGTCAATAATCTTGAAAAGACTGAAAAATCTGTTTAATGGCAGGTCAATAGCTGTACAACCGCATCAGGCAGCACTGATGCAAGTATTTCACTCACACACCAGATGGCGACATGACAATCTATTTAAATCTCGCCCAGTCCAAACAAGATTACCTTGGGGTATCCTGGTGGCTCGGTTGACTGAGCACACGCTACTTAACCACAATGCCCTTGGTTTGAATCCAACCACCAAATGCTGCTTTCCATTTTACTGTGTATCTCCACCATAAGTCAGCCAACAAAGCAGAGATGCCATTAAAATCTTATCTTTTCCCATAAAATTATGGTTTTGTTAAGTGAATCACTGAATGAATACATAGCATTCATAGCATTTCTTGGTGTCGTGATGAATTAAAATCGGTAGCTATTAATTACTGCAAAAGTGGAGGAGAGCCTGTGCATCGCATTGAGTCACAGAAAGCCTGTATTACATAATTATAAGCTGTAACATCTTAATAGCGGCCCACATTATCTGCTTTGCTTAAAAAAATGTAACCCCAGCCTCTAGTTGTTCATCAGTTTTAAATGGATAGTCCATTCACAGTGTACCCACCATTGGGTAACACTGGCACAGTGTTGCGCAGGTCACATAATTAAAGTTCTCTGTGTGCTTTTTTCCTCTAAGTGGGAAATATATTTCTACAGATGAAGTTGCTTCAATGGGACTAAATCATGCAGTGAAAACTTCTCATCCCGGCATGATGATGTGTTCTTTTCCTTTTTTTTTTTTTTATAACTGTGAGTCTCAGAAGGCTTTGGGAAAGGCAACATAGTAGTTAAGGACTATAACCTGTAAACCCAGGTTTCTTTTTCTGGTGTTTATTAATTGTGAAGACACATAAAACACAATGAGACAAGAGACAGAAACAACAGCAAAAAAACCCACATAGAAATACAGATAAATGTTAAGAAATTTACAAGAAGTACCTGAATTAAATCGCTATATGTCCTTATTTTACTATGCATGTGAGCAGCTGTATGGGAAGGAGAGAGAGCGAGAAGAAAAAGAGGAATAAGGGCATTTCTGGTTGGGCCCCGGGGACAAAGATGTGTCTAATGTGAAATCTGGGTCATGTCAGAGATTTTATTCATTTCTTATTTATTCTCCTTTTATTTTATCCATCTATTTGTCTATTTTGTTTTTTTTTATTTTGATTTGCTTGTTTTAAAGCCCATTTGACCTTTCTGCTCTGCTGATATAGTACCTGAATTGGTTAAACATCTTACATTGTGTGTCACTGAAATCAACAATGACACACAATTAAAATGCAAACTAATCCAAGGTCATGGACACTAAATAGATCATTAAATGATACGGGCAAAACTGACATCACCTTCACCAATAGTTGCCTGGCTTTTCCTCTGAATAGGTTTGTTGAGCAACAAGTGGTTACATTTCCATTATCGTAAACTTGCTCTGAGCGCTGTATGCATGCATCGCTAGGTAGGACAGAGAGGGCATATGCTGTTGAGTAGAAGTTACCTCAAGCATTTTTCACATGGCTACATTTGTGCGCACTAGTAGAAGTAGTAGTCAGTTTACATAAGAGCTTGATTTTGATATTTCCTAAATGCTGTCTCAGCCCTGTCTTACCTCCAGTCAAAACTATATTTATAGCTCAAGCAATTCTTTACCTGGGACGGACTCCCTGGGACGGACTAACTGACAGTAGTTTTATTTAATAAGAGTGTAATAAATGAGAAAACAAGCTATTTTAATAAAGTACTCAGTAAATAGCAACTTAGGAGATGTTGTAACAGATGTAAACAAGCAGTATTGTTGTTTGTGTGTGCTTGTCCCACTGTGATGAATACAAAAAGGAAGAGAAAAACTTAATATTAAATGCATACACAAAGGAAAACCCTCTGTTTGATGTTAAGAGTCGGTGTCTTCTCCTTCTCATTCATTGTGAGACTAGAATAGTGTGCAGTTTTTCTCACTAATGAATGCTTTGTTCCTAATTCATCCTTCCACAAATTCTCAAACTACTTATTCATACAGTATCTAGATTTCTTTTGGAATCATAATGTTATGGTCATCCACAGTGGTGTAATGTTGTGGACCTTCTCAGCAAAGCCTATACATCATGAAGCCTATAGAAAACAAACTACAGATGACCACTGTTACATCGCATAATGACTATATTATGTGGAAGAACTGATATCCATATATTTGTGATGTGATGCAGTGTGACATTTGCTCATCCACACTCAATTAAAAGGCTGGCACTCTGACTCTGTGTGAGACAGCACAACTTTGGAAGTGGTTTCATGGCCCAGATTGTTTCCTCCCCTCCTGGCTCACATTTAGCGGGAGATATTGTCAGTGTTCCCTGTAGCCCCACAGTGAACGAGTGCGTCATGATTCCTAACTCTGACGCAGCTCCTGTCAGAGCAGCTTTGGTAGCTCCCTCTGTACAAAGATGATGTCTCCTAAGTTACCGGCACAATTGGGCCCTGCCCGACACAGGCCTGGCGGCAGTCACTGCCTCTGCTCTCTACATGATTGACTGATTTGGGGACTGAACTTATCACATCTCACTTAGATGTCTGGCAGTGATAAGAGTTGATGTATACCATTAATTTTCTCAGCCAAACCTGATGCAGTAATTCATTTTATCATTTTGTTATTTAGCATGGAAATGTTCAGAACCAATGTCATTGTCATCCTATATTTTGTCTTTTCTTTTCTGACCACAGGTTGTCAGGTTACCAAAGTGATTACTTGGTTTTGATATCTTTTGAGTGCACATTATATTTTTTGCACCAGTTGGTTTCTGGTCTAAATGAGTCATAACTCAGTTCTCACGTGGATGTCCGTATGGCCGAACATCTCGCTCTAAATAGACTGATTCAATGTGTTAGTCTGTCTGTCTGTTTGGAAAACCCACAGTACTAGTTGGCAGGTATCTATCTCTCTGTCTGTTCTTGGAAAGTCCACCATGTTACACTGGTGGGTCTATCTGTAGACTTGTCTGCTTGGCAGGTCTGCTGTATTAGCAGGTGAATCTGGCTGTCTTTCTGTCTGCTTGGCAGGTACATCATACTGGCTTTGGTGGCTTTGGCTGCCTGTGTACACAGACATATTGCCTGCAACTTTGTTTTTGTGGAGGATGATAGTCTGGCTTGCAGTCAGGTGTTCTGGTTGTCTGGTGTATGTGTGCGTGAGTTCTTTTGTGCACCTGACAAGTTAACAAATGCTCTGGTAACATGCAAATTGATGCATTAGAATAATATAAACAGATATTAGAACCATCTGTTGGTTGGTCTGTCAGTCAGGGGTTACTACAAGAAAAAAGTGCTAGAAGATAAATTATCCTCCAAATGGAAAAGGGTAATTTAAAGTTTTGGAAAGAGAGCAGAGATAGAAGGGCAAAAAGAGACAAATAAACAGGCTTGACAGGTTTTCTTTTGTCTAGGGTGGTAATGTTTTCCTTTTATAGCCGTGGTACAATTGGAGTGGCCAGGCTGGCTAAGTGTGCTTTTTCAGGAGACAAATGGGAAGACTACACCCCAATTGGGATTTTGGATTGATGCTCTCCAAAATGTTCCCATTTCATACATTTATATTACTCAAAGCAGAAAGACTCAAGCGGAGCATCAAATCCACTTTTAGATTAACTTATAGGAAAGAGTTCTTTCCTCTGAACAGAGAAAATGACAATCCTCATGTCCTTTGAAGGTGTTTAATTTCAGGAGGCACAGGCAGAGTTTACATCCACATATCCTAAATCAGCTTCCCCCTTACCTCAGCCAAACAGCTGCTCAGTTCCTTTATCATCTGCAACCACTCTGGTGGCCACACAGTGATTGGAAATGTTGAAAAGTACTAGACTGGCAGAAGAGCAGTTCCATTCCAAAACAAGACAACTGTGAACTCAAAGTGCCATCAAATTGTGCAAATTGATGTCTGGCATGAAGGAAAACTAACTGAGCAATACAAGAAACTATTCACAGACCTCAGGAGAAGCTTCCAGCCTGCCTATTACAGATATGCAGTGTATTTCAAGCAGTTCAATCCTATCAGTAAAATTTCTGAGGAGAGAAAACACTGACTGCCAAATCCTGCTGAGACTCAAAACCTGTTGCAAGTAGCAGCTTCATTTTCAGACTTGGTAATCCTTTTCCTGTGACTGACCCCATGGGACGAAACTAAAGCCTGAGTACATCACTGTAAGCAAGATTGACAGTAGCCCTATGTCCTTTTTTCATGAGTTATAATAACCAAGTGCCTATTTCCTCCATATGTATATATATGATTCCATCTAGATGGCTTGTATGTTGGTCAGTTGGATTATCCACCACTATCTGTCTAGACAGAATTATCTCAAGAACTATTGCTAATTAATTTCAAACCATTATGATCCTCTGACTTTGCTTTAGTACCACCAACAGGTCAAACTTTTCATTTATCTGGTGAAAAATGACTACATCTACTTGACAGCGTGCCACCAAACATTTTGTACAGAGATTCATGGTTCCTGGATGATGAATCCTAATGACTTTGGTGATACATTTGATTTCATTAGGTTCACATTCATGGTTTTGGTGAAGTGCAATGCCATGGAATTTGGATGCACACATTCATGGCCCCTTCAGATCAAAGTTTTAATTTGTTCAGTATTTTGGTTTATGACCAAATACTTCCAAAACTAATGTTAGCATGCTGCTTACATGCTAAACTATAATGGTGAATATTATAAAAAGTATACTTTCTAAGCATGTTAGCATTGTCATTATGAGCATGTTAGTATGCTGACATTAGCATTTAGCTCAAAGCTCCACTGTGACATAGTACAGCGGCTAGCATAGTAGTTACTGTATATTTAGTCTGGTAAGATTTTACATGGTATAGTATGACAACTACTACTACTAAAAATGATTGTAAAAAGACTATAAATGTCTAATATTGGGATCTTTATTGTTCTTTTACAGTCAAGATATGACATTGCATCCCAGCAAGCTACTGGACCCTCAGTCTACAATGTGAGCCGCTTACTTCGATTGCTAGAGGAGAGAAACCGAGCCCTGAAGCTTGAAGTAGCCACGCTTCGCCAAGAGAAACTGCAGTACAGGAAACTGGTAATCTTCACCCCAGTTTTGTCTTTTTTCTCACACATCATCTCTGGCTTTCTCAGCCACTTTGCACTGTTCAAACACACGTTATTTGAGATAACAGCTTTTTTTCTAGCCTGCAAATGAGCACAATATATATGTCTACTGATAACTTTCCTCTGGAACTGGAAATATTAAGATGTTATAGTGTGTTACTTGCTGTATTTATGTAGAGAGTGTCAATGAGTGCACTGTATTCTAGTCCCTGTTGCAGCTTTTCTTCTTCAAGGACGCAGCTGTGTACAACGGCATGACTCGCGTGTGCGCATGAACTCCCTCTGTTTGGTCCTAGTTATGCTGACATGTGGGCATGTGCAATGTAGTTTAAAACAGATTGAAGGAGGGGCGTGTGGTTTGGTGTGTATTGTGCATGGGAGGGGGTTTGTGTGCAGGGCCATGTATAGTTTTGTTTGCACTGTATGTTCATGAATGCATTTGTGTATTTAGTGAATTTGTCCTTTGGAGGCCTCCCCCAGGTGGTCTCGGATGGCAAGGTGTGTGAGCTGTTGTCTTGGCAACATGCCCATTTGCAGGAGTGTGGACAGACTGTCAGGGGGGAACTGACAGAGCATAATGGCTGCTTGTGTTATAAGCCTCAATGGCTTGAAATTAGTTTCAGTAAGATAGAGAGAAACATGCATGCTATAGTCTGCATTTACAAATGTTTTATTGATAATGTTTCAGTTCAGTGTAGCGCTCAGGCTAAAATAGTTTGTCACACTACTCATTTGGTTTGTGATTGAGAGCTATGTTGCCTTCTCCTCATTGATGTGGTATAGAAACATACATGAATTCACATTTGAACGAGTGTATATAAAGATGGACAATGTGACAGCTCCCCAACAGTGAACATCTCAGTCAGCCTCTGGTGGCTGGCTGCAGTATTGCTCATAAGCTCTGCCTCCTCCATGTTAATGGATGGGACATGGGCCAAACTGAAAAGTCCCCAAAGATGGTTTCTGACTCAGGGTCCAAATGACATCACCAGTGCAAGATGGCAGCTCCAATTTGTTGCCTTCATATTATAAAACTATACAATGCAAATGAAGAATTAACCACACTCTCTGCCATCACTCTTTCTCCCACTCAGAAGAACCATCATGTGTAAAACTTTCCCAGGAACCACTGGGCTCTCTCCTTTCACTATATGAGCTGAGAAATCACTCATAACACAGCACAATGTAACCTTTTTTTGCATTTTCCCCTCTTTCATCTGAGTGTACTAAAGACCGTTCTTTTCAAATAAAAAAATTTGTGGCAATCTGCCCAGTGGGATTTTGTCCATCTTCACAGCCCAAACCTTGGCACGTACCCTGCCCTGTTGTCTGTCATCGTATCTAACAATAGTCAGCAATGTAACTCAATAATGATATGTAATTGTGTGTGTGTGTGTGTGTGTGTTCTCATGTTTTTATGTTTTTGTTTAATATACGTTAGATACTGTTGGATGTAGTCCAGCTGGTGCCTGGCAGTCTTTTTCCTGTCACTGCTGACAGTCACACTATCACAGACTACATCACATTCATTCAGGCTTACACTTAGTAAGCATACTGAAAGAGTAGAAAAGATGGCGGAGTATGACA
This sequence comes from Nannoperca australis, assembly GCA_036023655.1. Classification (NCBI taxonomy): domain Eukaryota; kingdom Metazoa; phylum Chordata; class Actinopteri; order Centrarchiformes; family Percichthyidae; genus Nannoperca; species Nannoperca australis. The sequence goes on along the minus strand of JAVQJD010023614.1, from coordinate 16,349 downwards.
TTGATCAATTTTGACTTTAATGCTAAATTCATTTTCCCCCCTATTTTTTGTTTATTAGGTGAGGGGTGATGGTCAGAAGGTGCCTTGGAGTAGATCCAGACCAAACACTAATTAGAATGAAGAGAAAAGATTAAAAGATATGCTGGTCCAAAACTCACTTGCACACACCAGATGGCTGATTAGCTAGTTTGTTAATTATAGTTTAAATGAATAGCTTTACCAACAAAGCCCCCTTTCCAACTCTATTCTATGCCATTACTGCATAATGTGTCAGACAAATCACATATTTGATCATATTAGCAGTATGACATATATTGCTTATATCTCTGTTGCACAGGGTGATAATGGCTGCATACAATTATTTCTAAAGGTATCTAGCAGACACAGCTATGCTCAAAGTTACACATTTTAAAGTAGTTCTCATTAAGGTTTTGTCTGTAGAAAACAATAAACAGTAGTAAGTAAGAAAAATAAGAAAATATACAATAAAGTAAGAAATATACAAATCACACAGTATTTTTAAAGACATTATAATCAATTTTCTTCACAAATACGGCTCTATGTGCAATGAAGCTGTAGAGGCCAGGCCAATGTTGCTCCATATCTGCTGGATGTGTAAATAGTTGACTGTTTGCTAACATGTTCACCATATCATAAATGGTCATAATATGCTAGTGTTGTGTCCACAGCGTGCCAGACATTGTAGGTAATCTTATGTTTTACAACCAACCCAAATCAACCAAAAATACAAGTTTGTGTACAGTGCCCAACAGGCACATTCTGACTAAGTGTACATTGTTCTCATCCTAGTACAGACAGTGTAGTGGACTATTTGATTAAAATCCAATGTGGTATCAGCAACCATTTTGTCACAGGGCAGTAGTGTTAAGTTGACGGTCTAGACTATGAGTGGCATCTTTGGGGAAAGACTGACCACACCCAGATCAGAGAAACCGGGGACCCCTTTCACATGCCATATTTTTACATTTTATATTTGCTATTGTTTTTTTGCACTATGACCTTTGCTACTGTATGCCCTGCAATTCCCCCATTGAGACACTAATAAAGGTTTATCTTATCTTATCTAATCTTTTCACTTTATTCACCTGTTGTATAGTTAGGTAAGGTTGCCAGATCGGAAAGTCAGCTAAATGCCTAAAATCCACCACCTTGCGCTGTTGGATTAAATTCTTGTCATACTGTTGAGACAATGGGCACTTCTGCCTGATTCTCGTGTCTGTTCTTCCAGTCCATTTGTTATTTCACCACTTAAATGGCAAGAAGAAATACTGAGAAGGTGGACTGCTTCCTGGGAAGAAAACAAAACTAAACTAAAAGCTTTGGACCCGTTGCTTGGAAACAATCTGTGATGGACAGTCGGAGAAAGGTACCTTAGGTGAGGAATGACCTTCTGTATGCTGGGTGGCTGCTGCTAAAAGGCCACAGCTGTCTCCCTGGACACCATCCCTATGGCAACAATTGTGTACCGTTAGCAGCTGGCCCACTCAGACTATAGTCCTCATGATGATATGGGCTGTCCCAGTGTGAAGAGGAACAACGTCTAATCAATAGTCTTTAATAGCTGCGTTGTCTCAGCTGACCCGGTAATTTCCATTTGAACTCCCTCTAATCAAAGATGCACAGACAAACCGGAGTTAATAGTAGTCCAGTGTAATGTAACACAAATCAGCTGGAATAATTCTTCCACCCTCAGCATATTCAGAAAATTAATTTAGTTTTGACTCACAAGGCTGTTTTAACAACTGATATTAGACAGGGTGTGTTTAGGCTGAAGTTTCTATTCTTTTCTTAAATTAGTTTATCTCAGACAGTGTTCTTTCAGATGGCTTAAGTTGTCTCTATATAACTTCATTATCCTCTTTCCTTCAGTCATTTTGTCATTCTTTCTTTGTCTTATTGCTGAAGTAATTACCCTTTAGAAGAAATGGTCAGAAAAGAGGAAGGCTTTTTCTCACTGTGTCACTTAAATGCATAATGTGAACAAAGCTATGAAACAAATCCATCATGTTTTCTAAATCTTGCACTCCCCTGAGGGAAGACTTGACATCTACAATCTGCAGGACGAGGGTCATGTGACTGAGAGAAAGCCAAAGATGTCAGTAGAGTAGTTTTTGGTAGCCTAGTTAGCTTCTCTCAGTTCTTTTTCTTCCCTCACATCTCTTCTGTTCTCTCAACTTTAACTTTATTTCCCTATAAATTCCCCAAATGTTCCTTCTCTCCACTTTCTATTTGTGTGTGTGTGTGTGTGTGTGTGTGTGTGTATGTATGTGTGTATATATATATATACACACCTAGTTATGCTGTATATATATATATACACACACACCGATTTCCTGTCCTAACCTCCTTAGTTCCCACACCCAGGCAGAGGGGTTCACTGAGACCACTGGTTGGGCCTATGCAGCTTTATGCCTGCAGTAATTTGAGCAGATTTGATGAATATCAGGGAGAGACATGGCAGCCCATAATCACATTTTCTGAGTTCATTCCAGACACACATTTTGAAATGAGTTACACTTTTTTCCTGGTAGTGAGTGGATCAAATTTAAATGATAATACCAATGTCATTTAAGTTTACCCTATGATTATTATTACTTAGGAAACCTCTAAACCCACAGCTACAATCAGAAGGTACTATTCTGATCGTCTGTGCCTGTTTCTTACTGATCCTGAAAGACTTAGGCCTGTTGTTTTCAAAATCCCAATACATTTTCACTTCTACCATAACTGTACAGCTAACTTTCAATTCCAACCAAATGAAAACTACTCATTATGACCTTATTAAGTAATTTAAAGTATATATATTTATACATTTATTTTCACTCATAATCGACACAACCATAATTAATGATATACCTCACAGTGCTGCTTCCTTGGCAACTGCTGCTTTAATCCGTTTTTGACTTGGAGTTGGCTATAGAAATAGCAGAAACAAAATATGTGTGAATAATGGCAGGATTGTGCTCATCTGAAACATACAGACACAGATAGTTACAATTCCAGCATTGGCTTCATTTCAGAGCTGACAGAAGTGTCCAAAACAAATTTGCGGTATATCTGGTGGGAGCACTGAATCTTATTAACCTTAAAAGTGGAGGAGAAAATAAATTCTGTTGCATCAGAAGGAAAATGTGCTAAAAATATAGTGCTGTCAAAATGTAGGGCCCTCCTGGATTAATTGAAAATCCCTTTAATGGGATTAAATCATTTTAGGGGCTAGAGTATACTCACACTCACACAAACACATGCATGGACATGCACGAGCCCCCACACATAAGCTGATATCAATATGATATAATTACTCATTGTGACAAGGCAGTGTAGGCAGTGTGATAGCAAGTGTGTCCTGTGTTGTAGTTAAAGGCTAATAGCTGTGAAACTGTGAGGATTAGAGTTGGAAAAGACCAAAAATTGAATAATTGGTCGCATGGGGGTACAATTTAGCCCCACATTTCATGCATGTAGAATTGAACACACCAAAAAAATGCTTTTTTGGGTTGTGTTTTCAGTAAACTTAACATAAATGCACCTTAATAAAAGCATAAAATTGCAGAAATGTTGCTAATATGAAACACTCATCCCCTGTAGTCTTGAATGGTGTAAGTGTTTGTAGTGTACTCCATAAAGAAGACTGCATTCATTTTTGGTTACAGTAGGTTTTTATATTAGCTATGCTAACATATAGCGCCATCACAAGGTCAACATTTCATTTTTTTCAATTCAGGCTGCAGACTGTGGTTGTACAGGGCAGCTTTCCAATAAACCATCCAAACCTTATTTGCATCCCAGACTCCAAGATGTCTGCTTCCTATTGCCAATGATCTTCTCCTAACAGTAGCTTCTGATGTAGCTGATGGTTGTAGCAGTGGCTGGCTGATTAATTCAACAGAGTGGATTTCCGCAGCTCGCTGCACACGCGTACAGTGCAAGAGAGAAAGGGGGAAATTGAGCAGAGGAAGAGAGAGCACGGAAGAGAAAAGGAGAGAATGATGGAGGAAGGGTGTTAAGGAGGAGGGTCTTCGGGGGTGGGGTGAGAGTGAGAGTAAAGGGAGAATAGGAAAGAGAGAGTGTGTGGAGAGGGGGCGGAGGAAAGACAGGAAGAGAGAGAGGGAGAGAGAGACACGCAGGCCCCGGAGCTGCTACTGATGCTGCTGCTGCTGCAGCCGTTTGACAATTCCCCACCCAGAGAGAGCAGGGAAGAAGGGAGGAGATCAGAGCAAGGAGGAAGAAGGAGTAAACGACACCTGAGTCAAGATGTTCTTGTGCTAGCCAACACACACGGTAAATACTAATCCTTTATCACCACTCTGCTTCCTCTTTACTGCTGCTGTATATCTCTGTCTCTGCATCATTGGCCCGAGTGTGTTTGTGTTTGATTTAGCTCTGTTGAGTCCTATATATAGTGCACAGGGTTAGCATAGCCAAGCAGCTGGAGAAAACCTGTCTGTGCAGCTGCTGCAGGAGGAGACAGACGTCCACAGAGAGGTGGAAAGGAGTGCAGGATTTGTACATTTTGTCTCTTCTGGGACTTAATGAGGAAAAAGCAACATCCGGCTTCTCTGTTTCTTGACTGTAGCAGAGCCACCTGTTTGGAGATGTGTGGGTGTGAGCGATGCGTGTTGAGGGCTGGGGGGTGGGGTTACGGTATATGGGTCTAGTGGTGTGTTTGTGGCATGGAAAGGTTAGTATGTGCATGTGCATGTGTGAGTGTGTGTGTACATGGATTTTTCAAAGAGTATAGCTCTACGTTTTATACATTATGAATATAATCTTTTTATAGTACACGCAAGCGTTATGATTTGTACAACATATGTATACACATGTTCACATGATCACTTAGACATACGGGGAGAGAGACAAACGTGCAGTGCTTTGTCAAACAAATTGATTTTGTGAGTGTGTGTGTGCTTTGACGTTATCGGCTTCGGTAACCTGAGCTTTTCCTGGTTCCTGCATGCTGAGGAGTTGCCAGGTGTTGGGGATGAATATTAACCCACTCGTGGCTGATTGACACTTGCTCTACACCACTTATTTATCCCCATGAGGCAAAGTCTCTCGCCAAATGTGTTTGTGTGTTGTGCAAAGCAAGATAGTATAATCTGTACACACAGTTGCCAGTTTACTAGGTACACCTACAGTAGCTAAAACTAATAGAAATGCTCTTCAATTCCTACCTACATGTTTTTTTGAAACTCTATTTGATTCAACTTTAAGGTCCATTTGGAGGCTGTCGTTTGTAGTTCTGTTGAATTGTATCACCTTATACTAAGCAGTGTTTCTAATTATTATAGACTGAATTTGTACCACCCAAAATACATTCAACACAGTTTTTCTAAGATAAAGTTTCTAATATTTCTAATAAATAAGAAATACGGCAACGTCACATTTTCAATAATAAGCGTCAGGTTCCCTTCTGATTGTCTTGTCTTTATATTTGTTCCAAAAACATATTGTTGCAGCTCCTCTAAATGTAAAACATTGTGTGAATATGTGTGTGTTAGCCAGGTGTTTAGAGCTTCAAAGCTTTAAGGGCTTTAAAGAGCTGAGTACTGGTATCAGAGAACTTTTATTTTAGTGAAACAGATTTGGATAGGGTATTAGCAAGTAAAACTTTACATACTGTACTTTAGCCTGTACAGTTAAACAACTACAACACATTGGAAAGGCTTTGCTAAAGTTTTGGTCTGTTATAAGTTTAACTTGCAAACAAGAGAAAACTTCACTGACTCATGGTAAGAAAACTTTGTCCTATCACGTTTTGTGCACTGAGCATGTGTGAGTCTCCCTGATGAGTAGAGTGGCTTTATCAGGGCAGGTGTTGAAACAGGCGAGAAATCAAAGCTATCCCTACGCTGCCAACCACTTAGCAGTTGCTTTACTTCCTCTTCTGGATGGGGGTGTGTTACTATACATGCTTAAAGCAAGTGTATATGTAGGTTAGAAAAAACATGGTTCATATGCCTGCACCATGCATATGTTTGAATATATGGCTGTGTGGGTGGGTGACAGACCAAAGGAGAAATAGAGAGAACAGAAACAGAGAGAGAAAGAGTTGGTGCTTAGACAGCCCCGCTGAAGTCTCTTTTCAGCATTTTGCTTTGTATGAGTAGTGGAACTTTCTCTCTCTTCTACCCTCTTCTGTCTCTCCCGTTCCTTTTTTGTTCTTTCCACATGAAGGTATAAAAATCAGGTAGTAGAATTGATAGGCAAAACTTCATATAGCCCCCTACTCGTGCTCATCTTGCACCATTCTCCCATTACTTCTTCTTCATCTCCATGCGGCAGACTGGTAGGCTGTGCCAGCTGATGTTCAGTTGGATGCCAGAGGGCGAGAAGGAGAGAGGGGGGAAAGAAGATAGGGGAAATGAAACTTGTGTTTTCAGTCTCATGGCTGATTTCCTTGCTCCTCTCCTGAGATTATCAGTGAGTCTGGCAGCCAGAAGAGACAGGCCTTCTTGACTAATCAAAATGTTCCTCAGGACATACAGGCACTGCAATAATCCCTGAACAGTAACAGCCTTGTAGGGGTGTGGCAGCACATATCAATAGACACATTTGTACACATGTATTATGTTTAGTCAGAGACCGAGTTGTACATCAGTATACCTTTGTGTACTTTACATGCACACAGACAGTCCCACATTTTCAATTTTACTCTGCATTACATGCCTTCATACACACTCCCACACATTTCCACTGTATTATTAACAGAGTGTATCCACGCATGCTCACATTTTCTGTACTCTAAAGTTCTCCTACACATCCACATTATATAGAGTCGATTCTATGCTATGTATTGTATGTGTGGGTATTGTGTTTTAAAGATTTGTACACTGTTTTATTTCTTAGTATGCACACTTACTTTGGTATACTAACTGTTCATTCATCGAGCGGATTGAAATAGTAAATTAATTAGACAGCTTTTGTTGGCAGTACGTGTATGCAGGCTTGCATTCAGACAATTCAAAGGGCATCAGATATGTTGGATGTGATCCTTCATTGCTACTTTTTATCACCCTGACACTCCATACCTGAAAGAGAACAGTTTCTATAGCAACCCCATCATCCCCTCCCCTCAACCCCACCTCTGTTGCACGTGTGTTTGAGTATTTATGCGTACACGCAACCTGTGTAGCACCGAACGCGAACACATGCCTGAATATGAGTGAGTGCTGCATTGATTGCTAGCATACACGCCATAAGTGTTGATGTCATTTAGCCAGCGGGGGAGGCAAGGAGGGAAACAATAAGGGAACGTTTCCTCCGCACATTTCCTGGCAGCTTTTCAAGATACACAGAAGTTATATTAAAGGAAAGACACAGCACTGCAGAGGGGAAAAGCAAAAAGAGGAGGGTGGGAGGTGAGAGGAGGAAGAGAGGGAATCAGTAGTAAATGGATGTCTGATTGAAGTCTAAATAGAAACAATTAAATAAAAAAATGATATGAGTATTTCATTTATATTGTCATGCAGGTGGCATACTTGCTCCTTTTCAAATTATTCTCATTATCCTATTAAACAAATGGGTGCAGGTGGGTATTTAAGTACTGATTCACCTCTTTTGTGATTTTTAGTCAATGCATATAAAATAAATGTAATTCTCCAGACTGTCTGGCTTTGCCACATATATTTCTTCTTCAACTGCCATCTCTCACTTTACTGAGTATCAGTTAAGGACAAGTGTACTCTGACATCACTAAAAGCCTCTATGACCCTCAACCAAGTTTATACGATGTTGTTTCTAGTTTTGGCAGCCGTGTAGGATAGTGTAACAGACCAAAGTGCCCTTTCAGAAACATAATTTCACCGTGGCTCTGCCAGGCTAGGTGAGGCCTTTAGCAAAGGATCATGCTGATAAAAGGCCTGTTAATTCCACAGCACTAATTGTCTCCCACTGTTCCCTGTAATGTTTTTTAGTTTGCCTTCTCCCTCTCTTTCCCCTTACTCTCCTTCTCGTGAGCACACTTTTCTCTCAGTGTCTGTTCCTCGAAATAACTTCTTGATTACCTTCTCGTACCTAAATTACACCTGTCTTGTGCCTCTGTCTTTCTCTGCCATTTCCCTCACTCAACCCGTCCATTGTCTTCTCTTCTCTTTCTTCCAGTCCCCAGTGTTTTGTGTCTGAAAGGGCTTGAATGATTCAACATAAGACAGAAGCCTTTGGTGGACTGAACACCAAGGGCAACTAGACGGGGGGAAGGAGGGACAGAGGAGTACACAATGTCAGAGACCAGCCTGTTCGGATACAGATGACATGACAGAACCTGTGCTCCTGTAACTGTCACCTATTGCTCCGTGCCACTGAGTCCCGCTCACTTGAGACCTAAAACTCGGTCACATGCATCAGCCGTGCAGTGTTACAGGAGCCATTAAAGAATTCTCCATATTTGTATCATTGGATCCTGAACAGAAATTCAAGCACAATTACCAAATAGTTTAGTTCAGTTTTTATATACAATAAAAATAAACCTGGCAGGAAAACAATGTTTGTACCCAGATGATGTGAACCAGATGCACTGTTTCCTTTCCATAAGTGAGTGTTTTTAAATTCCAAGGTCTCATTATCAATTTGGGACATGGGATGGGACATTCCCCAGACAACTGTGAGCCTCTCAAAAGTCTATCAGATTAAACTGATGCTTTGCAGGTTTTGGTCAAAGGCTAGCAATGTAGTCATAGTAGCTGTCACAAAACTTCTTTTCCTTGTTGCACTACAGATGTATTGTTGTTCTGCTCACAAGAAGAACCATTAGAGCCTGTGCACTACTAATGTAGAAGAAATATGTAAAGTTAGCAAGGATTAATTTCCCTTTTTAAAGCAAACATTATTGAGTGTGCCACAATAAAAGTATTAGCAACAAAACATCATTGATAAAACAGAAATAAAATCAACAAAAGACTAAGACAAAGTGACTAGTATTCATGATCTACCGAAGGATCTAGAGTGGAAACAAAGTTAAGCAAATGCTCGATCTTAATTTTAACCAGAGCTCTGGGAACATCCAGTAGAAACTGGCTAGCTGACCTGAGAAAGTTTAAATCAGTTAGGAAATATTACATACATATTTTATTACGTAAAAATATTACAAGGAGTTCTGTCCTGGCAGCTAATGGAAGGAGGCCAAAACTAGCATAATGTTCTCCCAGAGCTTTGTCTTTGTTAGAAGACAGTCTGCAGCATTTTGAAGCATCTGCTGATGAGTATGAAAAGTTTTGTACTGTTTACTGTGCATTTGTTGAAGTACCTTAGTTTGTCCTTATATGCCCTTTTTGTAATGGTAGTGGGTGCTTTTTTAGATTTTCTTTTTTTTATGTATAGTTTCAGATTTCAAACCCCCAAAGAAACCAGTGGTGAGGAAACCTCTGCTTAGGCTCTGTCCGTGTATTTCTAACGTACTGTACATTTTAGCAACTGTGCAATGGGGTCAGATGTAAATTATTTAGCACTTGTGCAGTATGTTTTGCTACAGATTGGGTTCATGTTAGTGTGTATCTTCCCACACACACTTTTCTATATGTGCATCTGTGAATGCACATATAGAAAAGTGTGTGTGGGAAAGGTTGTGCATCCTTGGCCCGGTTTAATTTGTGACAGAGTTTTATGAATTTGCTTGGACCTTAGCATTTATATGCAAGCTTGTGTGTGTGTGTGTGTGTGTGCGCACACTTGTGTATTCTGAGCATGAAGGTCCATCCAAGCATTATGTGAGCATGAAGGCCCAACAAAGCACATGTAATCCCTAACCAGCTCTTGGGCTGCTCATTAGCATTACACTGATCTTCCTCAGAACTTATTTTTCAGCCCTCTGATATTCTCTGTGTGGCCTGAGGGAACAATAGGTCTTGTTCACATCAAATGTGTTATGTCATCAATGTGACTGGAAGCTTTGCTGCCCACGTCATGGGAGCCCTATTTCACTCTCACTGCCTTCTCCCACAGTATGTACATACAGCACACATACACACACACACACACACACACACACACACACACACACACACACGTACACACACACACACTTCAATATGCACACTTTCATGCCCTAATATTTCACTTGGGGCATGTGTATTCTCAAGGGAGGCCAATGTTTTCCCTGAAGATCCCTCCTTATAAAGTACAGCTGGAGCACCTCTACATATCACATATCGCACACAGTCAAAGTTAACACGCTCACATGAGCTCTCTCTTTCTCCCTGTTTCTCTCTGGCCTCTCTCTTTTGATCTCTTTCAGTTGGGATGAACAGCAGTTCGCTTTAGACATCGAATTGTTCCTCAAATGTCAGATATTTTGTCAACTCTAGGAAATTATGACTGCTACGGCCACCAACATTAAATGCCCCTTCATTGAGATTTGGGGCTGTCCCACAGCAAAGCTAATCATGAAAGAAGCATGATGAAATGTTTGGACGTCAGTCAAAAACAAAACCCTTAGTCCACCATTCTGATTTGATTCTGATCTGAGCTGCTTCAAAACCAACAATGTGACAGCTGCTATGACCCACATCTACAAACCAACCAAATTGAATAAACTGGTGAACTAGCGTAACGCTGCTGCTAAAAACATACCTCAAAATCGATTTGCAAAAATGGCTTTTCATGTTACCCTCTTCCTCCTGTCTGCGACCAGCTTTACAATATTCTCTTCATTTTGAATCTTTTTTGATGCATAAAAGTATGCTAAAGCCAAATCGTGTTCATCATTTTGCTACATTTTCAAAACATGAGAGTGGCACAGATGAGGGATGTGAGTTGCATGCATCTATTTACATCGTAGTGCCATGATTCACAAGACATTTAGTGCAACATCTGCCTTAAAGCTGACATCATAATCAAACACAGTTTGCTGTTAAGACTTATTAAGACTGAACTTTGTTGTTGTTATTGTCATCTATAGATGACTTAACGCTGCAACTAACAATGATTTCCATAACTGCTCAATCCATTTTTTTTATGATTAATCAGTTACTTGTTTAGTCTGTAAAATGTCAGAAAATAGTAAAGAATAGCCATCACAACTTTCCACGACCCAACGTGTCATTGTCAGAATGATTACAGTCCAATACCAAAGGTGTAAATTGTACAGTGATGAAAACAGATATAGCAGATTTTAGTTGCAACTGTCTCTCCCTTGTTTCCTGTCATCTCTTCACTGCCGCTGTCTAATGAAGGCACAAAACTAAAGCACGCTGCAGCACAAAAGTGATTGCGAGCAATGCTTATATGCTGATTGCAAATGGAGGCAGCATCATGTTTTACAAATGATTGTCGCTTGCAAAACTGCAGATACGTTTTTGAGTCCTACATGCTCCTGCATTGGTTGCTATTATGCAATTTATTTATTGAAAAGTGTCAAAATTTGTGGGAATGGAAATTATATCGTGTTGCAAATTGCCGCTTGCATATTGCAAATTTGGTGAAACGGGCCCCTGCTTGAGAAAATAATAACCATAGATATTTGGTAACTTGCCTTAGATGTGGGTCTTACACTTTGACTTGTTTGACATCAAATCAGCCGTGCTTTCTTACTATATCTATATGTCACATGCTTCCCTGAGCATCTGTAGAGACTCAAAGGCAAACACTGTGTAAACTGCCCATATATATATATATATATATATATATATATATATATAACAGACATCACAGAAACTAAGCAGAGCTCAGATGAGTAACAGGAGAAGCGACAGAGGAGGTCGAAGAGTGAGGATGTGTGTTACGTGGAGAAGTGAATCTCTCCTGACGGTAGCGCCGGCCTCTCCCTGCTTCTCCTCTGTCTTCTCTCCTCCAAAAAAACCCTGGCTTGTCTCCTGCTCTGTGAGAGGCAGGCAGGGGAATTCATATGCACACACACACTACAATACACACCAAAGCACACCCGACAGGATGTAGGGAAACCAGGGCGTTTAAGCAAAACACTGTCTCTTGCACAACTCAATAGGGAGGTTAGCAAATTTCTTAACTACATTTCCCCGAAGGCTCTTTATTTGTGCACAGATTTGAGTCTATTTTAAATAAAATTGTGTGCTTTCACTTTGCACAAAAGACTCCTCTGTGCAGTGATTCCTTCCCTGTAACAAGAGTTTGTATGTGTATAAAATCCTTGCTGCCACATTGACCTGATGTAGTCTTTTGAGCTTGAGACATTGTTAATATTTAACATCTGTGACTGCGTAGGCTGGGTTTCCATTCAAGCTCCAGTTGATCCACATTATTAAATCTGCAGGAGTGAGTCACATATTTCATATTCAGACATTTTTTCAAACCTTTATTTACATATCAACTAACAACAGGGGGTTCCCTCAAATTATTAGGGTTTTAAACACCGTGGGAACATATGGTGCTAACTTGATAGTGTGTAGGTGTGTTTATTATATGAGTTTATACTTTCCACATGAAGGATTTTTAGGGATTTTGAATCCTTAGGATTAGAAGTCTGGAACACTGTGGATGCACAAGAGCTTAAGGCTAATGTATGCCTGAAGATGCTAATTATCTAGTTCATACACACACACACACACACACACACACTACCATCATAACTAGACACACATTTATGCTTTATGAATGAGTTGCCTGTAGAGACAAATTAGCAGCATAGGTTAGAGGAATGTCAAAGGGGAATATTTGATAGCATGTTGATTAATTATCTATTGATGACATTATGGTGACAGTCACCCTAAGCTGCACTTCATAATACGCTCAGAGAAAAGAACGGTTGCAGTCCAAATAAAATGGCACACATGAACACTACATGCCTTAAAAGTGAATCACTGTTTGTGAATGCACTGTGCCACAATTGTAAAGTAGTTGTTCATGACGTGTCATGCAAGTCGTAGGTAATGCAAAGCATTAACAGCATTGTAACTGATTGATCTAAAAATTATCTTGAGGCTTGCAACAGTCTGCCAAAGAAGCTGATGTTTGGCTGAAGATTAAGTGGGACTAAAGTCGCACATTCTCTTGTGAAAAGGCAAACACCTACTAAGCCCTTCAGAGGACAAAGTCTGTGTTATATATCATCTTTTATGTTGCAGCAAGACCTTCGATAATGCTACATAATAAATCTCTAAAATGTACCTCATTATCATAACCAATTCCTTAAGTAGGGATGTACAGTGCCAATGTACAACTGCCTTAAAGGTAATATCAACCTTGAAGGTGTGTCCTCTGGATACATTGTATTGTTGTTAACTGGTTATCATACTGGTGGTTTTGTATGTGTAAGTCCATAAATTTTTTAAATACTTATAATGCTACCAAGTCATTGGTTTCTTTTGATTTCAGTGTGCTATGGATCTTGAAGAATGCTTGAGGTTGGTGATCCATCACTGCGGAAATATACTTGAAATATACGTGCAAGATTATACTATTGATGATACTACATTTTGATACGTTTTGTGAAAAGCAACAGTCCTTGCTCAAAACCACATGGTAATGTAACAGAAATCAAACATAAACCTACTTCATGCTAATGCTCACCAAAATGCATTGTGTGTATCCTGCATTCCCACCGCATAACATATCAGCACAGCTGATTTTGTGAATATTTTATACTGTTTACATCTAGTTTCCCAGCTTGAACTCTTCATCATTGCTGCCTTTGCTGGCCTACTTACTGCCACCAACTGCTGATCAGCAAAATAATGGGAAACTGGTGTCATGGCTGTGAAACATGTCGCCCAATTACAGAAATGGTTGGCAGTGCTATAATAAAAAAATATAATGCACTTTGTAGGCATATTTTTTTAAGTTGAATTATATATTGGGAAGGCAGATTCTATTGTCCTTAGTCCAGTTTTTACAGCATTTGTCCATATCCACAGTGGTTTAAAAGGCCCTAATAGAGGAGCTGTCCGTGGTCCTGACTGTTTTAGACATTAGACGGTGCTGAATGGACAGCTGATGTTGCAGAAGCTATTAGTGGTGGGACAACAGTCATGGCTCTGACTCCATTTTCCCATTCTTCAACCACACAAGTGCAGAACAGTCTTCGACACAGATACACACGGCTGTGTCCTATTAAACCACTCCGCACAACATTTAATGGATAGCGGTGAAGGGAGTTATCTGTTTATAATAACACAATATTTCCATAAGATTCAAATGATCTCATACAGATCAACCAGTGTGTGCTGTATATGATTTAACTTACTAAGGAAAATAGAGAGGACATTATGCTTTAACTTTTGGTTGTGAGGGAGGTATTTGTACGGAGAGTAAATTTGTCTAATATTATCTCTTATCCTAACTTTAGTCATAAACTCCAGTTTAACTATCATATGGAGTTGGCATTTGGAACATTATTATATGATTGAATGCAGCAACACTCAGCTTCTTGCAGAAGTGATTATATATTTATTAATAAATGAAGGTTGTATCTTCACTTATTAAATTGAATGGACACGTGGTACATCTATTAGTCTTGACTTTACTGGTGCTCCCACTGAAGACAGCAGTCAGTGTCTTTTCCACTGTGTTCCCAGTGGAACAAAGTGTTTCCACCGTGACGTCTGACTAATGACAACCCTCCTGCGAGTTGATGGAGAACAGTAGCAATCCTCTACCCACAAGAATCCCATTTAGAGCCAACAGTAGCTATTGTAGAAATCTTTGCACCCATGATTTCCTCATTCATCTATTCTCAATTATAACCCCTCCATTTTAACTGTAGCAGCTACTGGCTGATTTCTAGTAAAATACTATATTGCAATATTTATTATTACCAGTGTGATCCAAAACCTGTATTCCTAAATTAAACGAATCCAATTAAATGTTTCAAATAATTCCTATTAATGGCTCTTTTATACTTAAGTGGTACATCCATAATTCAAAAGCAGCAGCACTTCTTTAAATACATTTGAAGCCTGCATTACAGTAACATACAGCATGTTTCAGATTTAAAGCCTTTACTGCTAAAAACAGCTATTGTGGACAGGTGTGCTTTGTAATGACGAGAGGGGATTGATGTAAGTTGCTTCCTATTCATTTTCAGCATGAATACATCCAAAAAACTACACCACATTAAATCATTTTCATTTATTTTCTGCTCAGCTCCTCATCATCAGGTAATAAGAAGCCACTGGGAAATACCTGGAACAAAATATACATTTTATTTACTGACATCGTATTGGCCAAATCATAGCAACCTGGTCTGCTTTGGACCAGAGCAAACAAGAGATAATGTGACGCTGCAGTTTTTTCCAAGCTTGCTGGTGCAGTGACACATGAAGTTACAATAACCAGAAGCTTTATCTAAATCTAATATACTGTAATTGTATTATTTATGGTATAAATTTCCTTCCCTTTCTACAAATTATTTTGTCATTGTCGTCACTACGGTAATATTCCACCCAAAATGTATCAAACAGTCAGGTGGCTGTAAAGGGTTTGAACAGTGGCTGTAAAAGCTTTATTTCAGTTATAATTGATTCCAATGTAGACATGACTTCATGAAAAGAATTTAACCTTTTTTTGAGATTTTCAAATCCCTCCTGCAGCTCCTCCACACAGGCTTGTGAGAGAGAACTGCTCTGTTGAGCTTTTTCAACTGATTTAGGTAGACTCCAGTCAACATCTGTTGAGGCATCAGCATCTGGTTGGGAGCTTTGCTTTTCTTGCCATGGTTTGCTCTCAAAGGCGACTTGATCAATACAGTAAGGCCCAGTGCTAACCTTTGCCATGTTTATAAGATGCTCAAATACACTTGAAGGTTAACTAAAAATACCCTTTTTTAAAGTAGAAACCTCCTAAGATGCACATTTGAGGGGTTACAACCAAAACCAAATATATGCATCTATATATATATATATATATATATATATATATATCCCTTCATTATGAAGCTACAGACTGTCAGCTTAGTTTAGCATAAAATCGGGGGGAAAACAGCTAGCCTGTCCGAAGGTAACAAAATGCACCTACCTGCACATCTAAACTCACTATACACACAGTAGACTCAGTGAGAGGCTGGCCACAGTGAGCAGAGCAGATTTAGGGCCAGCAGCTAAATTAGTGGGTTTGGGGAGAGAAGAATAATCATTGTGGTGATGGAAGGGAAAGAGCATGCATCATTGTGTATGTGTGTGTGTGTGTTTGGGTAGTGGGGCGGGGGGTAAGACAGAGATAGATGGAGAGAAAAGACCAAAGTGATGTTGAGGTCTCTCTCCCTAGCCTGTCCACTCTTTCTGCACGCACATATGGATCTCAAATTTCACAACTGCCCACAGATTCACACACACACACACACACACACACACACACACACACACACACACACACACACACACACACACACACACACACACACACACACACAGAGAGTCTCTGTC
>JAVQJD010023609.1:0-29280 GCA_036023655.1 Nannoperca australis | reverse complement strand
CCCCCCCCCCCCCCCCCTTTTCATTTCTCAGTCATAGCTGGCGGGCGCTGAGGCACGGGGTATGAAAATACCAGCAAACCATTGGTGATTATTCCTGAGAAATCAGCCTCGAAACTGAGAAAAAAGTTACCCAGAGATTCTCAACCAAGAGAGAGTGGGAACAGACAAAGAGGAAAGCAGAGGGACTTTGCACCAGATTTGTGAAAAATAAAACCTGAACAAAGAAAGAGGCAGAAAATCTTCTTTTTTTTTTACTTAAAAGTTGAAGCAGAAGAAGGAATCTCTCCTTGTATGTGCTGCTACAATAGAATGAGAAAAACAGGCCTGGGTGGCGTTTTGATTTGTGTGATTTCTCCCTGGGTGAGGCAGCCTGTTTGATTAAGCTATTTTAAAATCTACAGGAGCTGTCTGTCAGCCAGTGCAATACTACTAATTTGACAGTTATAGGAAAACTGGGTGTTGTGGCATTCTGGGACACACAAACGGCTGAGCAGAACGCTCTCGGTCCTCTCGCCGTACGAGGACAGAGGCGGAGGGAGGGCTTGCAAACATGTCAAACTGGGAAATAAAAAACACAGAAGTGAGCAAGAAACTCCAAAAGAGATAGACAAAACTTTCAGGATGATGGCCAAACTGCTGCGGCTGTTGTGCTTTCACAGTACGTGGGCAGACTGATAGGGGCACGAGAGAACAAGGGTGGCAGGGGACAGCAGGGAGGGGGGAGAGTGCCACCTATTGGACAAACAAACACACTTCACTTTTTACTCACAACTGACAATTAAACAACTAGACATTTGAAGCAGCTTCATGTGCCTCTCAGCAAACTCCAACATGTCTTTTGGAATCAAACATGCTACAAATGATGAGCCTCTAATTTTCCATGTAAGATTTGGGAAACAAACATGTCATTGTGTCTGTCAGGGGAATAAGTTTCAGATGTTGTAGCTGGTCCATCATTTCTACACAGACTAGGTCTAGTGTTGATCGTGTTTGTCACACATGCTGTCTCACAACCCGAGTCGTTAAAGGGGTCTGCAAACGAGAACCGCGCCTCGTGCTGTTTGAATGAGATTTAGCCCCTCTGTCCTTCTTGCCTAAATTCAATTTGCCGTCACATTTCTACAGACACAAAGTGAGAAACATCAAAAACGGCAACCAAGACGCTGAAGAGCCTAAGAGTAGAATAATATCTGAGACAAAGCAGAAAAAAATCTTTGTTGAACCTGAATTGTGGTTTAAACTCTTTCCGTTAGCTTGCCCTTTTATGTCCTAACGATGCACTAAATCCACTACTGGACACTTACTGAAGTTCCATCTACCACTGCAACCACACAGGAACACAGGGAGTATAACTAGTAAAAACAACATGATGCTAGAGATATACAGTACTCCATGATATGGCTATAGGATTTGCTCTAGTATGAAACAGATTTTAATCATCATGTCACAAAATGTACCGTGAAGGCAATCACGGCTGAGATGTTGCGCTAGGCAGCTTCAAGGTGACAATGTGTCTAATAGTGTGTGAGTGTGGAGCAGAGTGTTCCTAGGACAGATTGTTCAGTGTTCACAGTGACACTACCCTGAGTAAATAAAGGGGGATATAGTGACTACATATACACTCTGAATACAATGCAATATATAATTACCATCCCAGGATGCATCTGCATTTTTAAGGCTTGGACTGCCTTAAAAAAAAATCACATTCTATTGAAAAAGACTATGGAAAATATGATATACCAGAAAATATTGTTGTCATTCAATATCTCAAATACATGCATGGCATTGTTCCTGCACATCTGTCACAGCTGGTAGCTGAAGAGATTTTGATTCTAACAACAATTGGTCACAGCAAAATAGGAAGTGGGGTGTCTGAATGATTTAGCAGTAATTGAACAATAGATGCAGAGTGAGAACGTCTTCCCGGTGTTACCATCCCACCCACATTATGATAAGCAGCATATCAGCCATACTAAACTGAGGCTTCCCATGGCATCCCTCACAGTTGGGAGTTCTGTGTCACACATTCTTCGGTCAAAATGGTGGACCATATCAGTATAAGGACTGAAGACAAGAACATGTTTGGGATAAACTGCGATACATGTGTACACTGTGTTTTGTTTGCAGACGTACCAAGCATGTTGAAGATAAAGTCCTTGGCAGTGTGGACTTCTAAGGCAGTCTGGTCTCCAAACTCTCCCTGTTCCAGAAGCACCAGCTCAGACACCTGGGCTGACAACTGCTCCAGGGTGGCCCCCGACCGAAAGTCCACCTCCGATAGCTTCTTGGCGGGGGCTGGGGAGCGCGGCGCCACCGCACTCATCAGGGACTCCATCACTATAAAGAGAAAATATTGTAGCTTTGTTAGGTTCGTGTCTTCAGGGTTGTAAGATCACACCAGCCCTATTTCCAGGGTTGACCCAGTCAACACGGGTCCCACATGGGATGAATTCTGTTGACATAGTGTCAATTATAACTATTTGTTTTGATGGTTACAATGTAAGACCTTACAGAACAAAACAACACTGTTCGGACAGATTTCACGTTTTCATCGCTGTACAACGCTTGCCTTGTTTTCAACAGCCTCGTGTGAATCATGAGCCTTTGCGGGGCAATTCTGGAACATATGATATGATCAGGGGACAACTACATTTGAATAGCAGAAAATATGCAGCTGAAGTGGAAGCAATTACTGCTTCACAGTATAATTCTGAGTATTTTGGTTCAGACTACTGAAAACCCCAAATTCTGCATTGATAATGTGATGAATAAGTGCATGTATTAAGCCACTATTGCCTGTCTATTTAGAAAACCTCCATTTGTCTGTTCTGACACGATGAACACATTTAGAACTACGCCGTACCCCCTTTGACCACATGACTCGAACTGATCAGAAAGTGTGCTTTTCGTGTAACCAGTGTTGTTACATTTGAGATTTCGGCACCGATTTGAATCACAGCTAATTCACTCTCTGAAAAAATGAACACGTGGTGCCCACAAAGCTGGTCGTTCAACAAAAGTTAAAAAACTAAATTTAAGTTACTGCTGTCTTTGACACCCCTGCTATGCTGTCTCGTATGCTAGCATACGTCCACGGTGTTGAGTCGTGCCATTAGAAACGGGTTAAATATATACTTTACTGTAGACGGGACGGTGTTACGTCGAGTTGTGTCTGCAGAGAGTAACGTTCCCGTCGCGGGGCCGCGCACAGCTGCAGCGGAAACTACCGGACATGGAACAACTTGTAACACAAAGTGCGGCTTGAAAACGATGCAGTATTCTTTGTGGGGTTCATCAAAGATGATAAATTATTCTTAGTCTGTAGTTTATGAACGCCTTTAGTTATTAGACTGACAAGGAGCATTCTTGACCCGCTTTATTTCTCACTCTTCTGTTCGATGAGTGTGTTTTATGACTTTGGAGCTGCAGAGATTTGCGTCCCCTATTATTTTAGCTTGAAAACAAGGGGATGCAAATCTCGGCGGCTCCAAAGTCTAAAGACACACAGCTCTGCCGAATAATGCATCCCCCTGCATGTATTTATTTACAGACACTTTAGGATATTTAGGATAAGAATCATTTATCATCTTTGATGAACCCCACAAAGAATACTGCATCGTTTTCAAGCCGCACTTTGTCTTAGAAGTCGTTCCATGTCCGGTAGTTTCCGCTGTAGCTGTGCGCGGCCCCGCGGCGGGAATGTGATTCTCTGCGGACACAACTCGGCGTAACAACTCAATATTTTGCATACCAGCACGAAATATTTCCCGTTAGTGGAAGGGCATTACGTTAGTGGCGGGGTGTACGGCTGAAAAGACATGGTTTACTGAGTATTTATCTGTTAAACATGTTTCCCATGTTCTCTCAAAGTAACCAGCCAAAAACTTGTAACGTCAATGTAAACAAATCTAAGTCGAGTAGAATGACAACATGGCCTCTGCCCCACCAAACTAGGTCAATTAGCGAGCAAGCTCCCCTGCTGCTAGCTGCTAAGCTAATAGCCGAGCAAATTAGCCAGCTTGCCGTCTGACAGCTAACATTAGCTAGTTAATTAGATAATTCGTGATAAGTGAGATAAGAAATTAGCCCGGGCTGCATTAGATAGATCCACGCGACTGCTGTACCAACTTACCGTATCACCAGACCATTTGACTTGCAGTGATAAGGTCGGTGTGGTACCTCGTCCACAGTCAGCTAATTTCTTTTTTATTAGCCAGTATTAGCCAATTAGCTTTATCAAATTAGCATGCTAGCAAACATGACAGGTGGGGACAGTGCAGCGACCCACATCACGCGCACACAAACGCACACGCACAAACACATATTCACACATAAGTCTACAGATACACACACGCATGCATGCATGCGCTCAGCTGGGGTCTCGTTAGCTTGCGAGTCGCGGCTCACAGTGAAACCATTAGCTATCGGGCAAAAAGCTGCCAAACACCGCGAACAGACACACACCCTTTACACGGTGATGCGAGGGAATTGCTTCGCTATCTTCTACGTTTACTGTTATTGTGATCCCTGCGCTTCAATCCGCCTTCTTTAGCTGTCATTTCCAACAGGTCCCAGGCGCCACCTTCCCCCTGGCAACACCGTCCCAGAAATCATGGTCCTTCTCTGAGGATCCAGGGATTAGCAGTGTGTGCGGCGTGCACGCACGCCCCACATTACGAAACTACAAACGGATTTGTGAGGTCAGGTTTATGATTAAAATTGTGCCCGTGTCCTCGCAAAGAAGACGAGGCTACGCTGCGGTTTAGTAGCAGCAGGGCAGGGAGGTTTCACGACTGCACAGCCAGTGTATCGATGCATGAGCATGTGAGCAGTCCTTTGTAAATCCATCACAGCAGCGGTGTCCTTGCTCCAGAGGACCGGAGGGTGTTGCAGTTGGAGGTGGGTACTGATCCCGTGCCCTCCGCTTGTGGATAAAGGTAGAAATGTACAGTGGATGGCTACATGTTTCCACGTAAAGAGATCCTGGTATGAAAATATGTTCAAGTAATTATGGTATTTTAGTTATGTTGTTAAACGTGTAAAGAATTACAACTTCTAACTTTGAGAATGCACACAGAGGGAAGTGCATAGCAGCCGTCACACTTTTGTATAATGTCTTTTGTATAGCGAACTAATGTATAATGGGAATTGTTATTAGCCAGCTGGGAGAGGGCAGACAGGTAGGTAGTGGTTGAGGTAGGTGCATAACCAAAACGATAATAGACAATGTTTCAATATTATGTCAGCATGTACTTACTCATCAGTGCTGACTATTGTATAAGATTTATATTTTGTTATGCACACTCAGTCCAAGTCAATCAAAATTAAACACAATGCAACTCAACAAATCTGACTTTAATCCAGTTCATCATTTAACCGTCCATCATAGAGGGCACACTTTAGAAATCCAGAATTTCTCCCTTTTAAAAGGGTATTCCAGCATATTATATATGTTCAAATTTATACTAAAATAAAAACAAAAGCCAAAATTTGGAGCAAAGGCTGACTTTTAATCCTGAGTATGACTCAGGCTCCTACACTTCCCATCATACAACTCGATTACATCTTCCATTAGGCTAGTGGTTCCCTGACTTTTGGTCGCAAGATAAATCTGAGGGGATTTGTTAATACTTGGGTTCACCTGGATGTTAATGTCTCTGACTTTTCTCTAATCTTTGCATCTTTCTTGTAAAATGATGTAACATTTTACCTCTGTCTGCTTCTAAAATGATCAAAATCATGAGTTTGTAAATTGTAAGACTTTCTGTCAAGCCCAAACTGAGATAACATCAGTGTTATTTCTTAGGCTTTAGAAAGATCCTTCCAGAAGACAAATATCAAGCTGAATAGCACTCTTTATAACTAGTAAACTGATGGAGCACCCCTTAAAGGAGAAATGACTATTATCATCTTCCTTTTCAATGAATTTCAATTAACTTTCTCAAGAGATCGAATTGATTGAAATAATTGTTCTTGGTTAAAGAAATAAAGTCTTCTTACAGTGAAACTTTTTGAGGTTTTCCTGGAACAACCTCTGGAAGCTGTTCCCCATTATATGGGAACCACTTGCTGTTTAAAATACGTGCATAAACCTCCTTGATTACACTCCCAAGTTATTCATTTCCTGCATCGCTGCAAAACGTCTTTGGATTGATAGTGTCTGGAATAACGGGTGAGACCTCTCTTTTAGCCTGTCGATGGATCATTACAACCTCGCACACTGCAATCTCACTGGCTGTGAGGAGAACTGTCCGTATAGTGCCACACAGTGTCTGATTCATCAGCCTGTTCGGTGGTGTAAGTGCAACATTTGTCAAGATAATGCTGCACCAAACAGCACTTAATGAGCAAGTTGGGGAAGTGACACTACCCGTCTGCCAAATGAGAGGTAAGAGACATCCCATGGCCTTCGGCAGACACAAGTGAGACACTTCAAAAAATGAGGGCAAAGTCTCTTAAACTCTTAAAACTTTTCACCCAGAAAAAGCAGAAATGGAAGAAAAAAAACCCATTACCAGCTCGCTCAGTGTTCCTCCATGTATTATCCCTGTCTAAACCTGGTGCTACCATAAAAAGCTTCCCCTTTGCGAGTCAGATCAGGCTGAAATTGCAGGCATGTGGTGGAAATGTTTCTGGTCATGTGATGGTCTGACTCAAAGATTCAATCTCTGCTACCAAGTCAGTGCTTGTTCAGCGGAATGAGTGAAGGAAACGTGATAAAAGGATTAAAAGAAAGACGAGAGGTACCCAAATGTAGGTACAATAAAAAAATAGAGAAATGGAGATGGGAGAAGGAAATAAGAATAAAATATACCCTATATATATATTATGTCTTATGCTCAAACAGGAAACCAGAAATATATCTCAAAAGCAATATCAGCTGGTTAATGTTCTCATTTAAATTGTGTTCATCAAAATGAAACACATCACACGACTGTTTTCCAATTTACAATGACGTTTTCCCCAAACATTTACAGCTATCCTGCCTTCATCAGGATAGTATTTGAGACTGTTCCCATTTTCTTTATACTGTATATTTCCACAAGGTATCTGAAACAAATGTTATCTTGTCAAAATAGGTGTTTGCACATTGCAATATTAACTCTTATCACATTAAAAGGGTTTATGAGCGAAATGTCCATAAATACAGATACACAACACTACAACCAATAAGGACACTGAAAAGAAAAATAACTGGGAGATGATTAAATTAGAAAATGATTGTTATTTGCATTGATTCCATTGCAAATGTCTAGGGAATAAAGCGCAACATATAAAGAGTTGTGCAACATGTGTGATTTGGACTTGTACTGAAACACTTGTCTGCACATTGCGGAGTGTGAAAAAAAAAAAAAGCATCTTTTCCCAATTATTAGCACTGATGAGCTAGTACAAAAATGTTACTGTGTTATGGTCTCAGGAGAAAAGGTAATCTGTTGCTTTCAACGTTTATCCTCAGTTGTAAACCATCACAGTGTCATTCCAGACAGTTATCATTTACGCAGCAGAACCCCGACCTCTTCCACCATCCACCATCTCCCAGCTGCCTAATAGCAATTCCCAGACATTACATTACTCTGCGAGACGGCTGCTGCTGATAGTGGTTATGGTGATATGGTAAGAATGGCAGCTCCCCGCGGTGTCATCCCCTTAGCTCCCCTGATGCACGGCCATCATCACTGTGCTGCAGACTGAAGTCAAATGATTGGGTATAAAGCCATGAAAAGGGGGCTGTAGTGATGGGGGCCTCAGTGTCCATTGAAGTGAAGGAGTAATCTGTCTGAGGGTGTGATAGCGCTGACCATCACTTAAGTGGCTTGAAAAGGTCAGCGGCGGGACTGGTACATAGGGCCGCTCGGGACGGCCATTACAGCCATCCCGCTCCACTGTGCGAGTCGCCGCCGCCTGAGTGATACCTGAGAAAGGATTTGGCGCTGCTGTGGTGTGTATAATGCAGCGTGCGCCTTAATATATTGCCCGCGTGTGTCTGTAGGCAGGTATTTGTGTGTCTCCTGGTCCGTGTGGAGAGAAAAAACAAGGAGGAAGCTGTGGGTAATCGCGTAAGAGTGTTTCACTCCACGGCGTCAGGAGAGGATCTGGAGACGCACGTCTGTCCACAGCCAGCCCATCGGCTCCTGCAGGCACCTCACCTGTCCTACACCGATGACTCTCACACAACCGCTCTCTTCATCTTTGACCAAAACAGACTCAGACTAAGAAATCAATGGAACAAGGAGCCGTTCCCCCCTCGGAAGGAGCTGATGTAATTAAATCCGTCTGCGGGGTAAGAAAATAAAGCGGAGGAAAGCTTGTGAAGTGCAGGGGAAGTCCCCGGAGGTATAATTAACAATGTCTATGTTAGTATCTATGTTTCTTCTTTCTCTGACGCTCACAACAGTGCAGACTGACACAGAGGCAAATCCCCCGACAGACTCTCTGCCGGTGGGGTTGCCTCTGCACACCATCCTGCTTTATGGTCTGTGGATTAAACAGCAACAGGCAGCGCCTACAAAAAGTGTTCGCCCCGCATGGAAGTTTTCACGTTTTATTGTTTTATAACATTGAATCAAAGGCGATTTAATGGGGCTTATTTCACACTGATAACTGACCACTTTAATAGGACACGTCTAAATGATCACAGAGCCATCCAATAGGCCTTAAGCTTCCGTTTCCAGGTCCTGGTACTGTGCGTGTTGGCTCACTGTCACAGTATAGAATGACGAGAACCATGTTACTAGTAGCACTAGTGCTTTTCCTACAGACAAGTGGCTGCTGTGCAAAAGGCCTGTTGGTTTTAGAAGTCACATACTTAGTTAAATGGAGATCACCTGTGTGTATCTGGAAGGTCCAACTCAAGTTGAGTCAGTGTTGTGGCAAAACCTGCCCCACGAAGGCAGAGGAACACATAGGTGATAACAGCACTAAAGTCAGGGGGAGGATACAAGTCACTGAGTAGCCCCTGGAGTACACTGAAATCAGTCACTCGCAACCTGACAATTTGTCTTTTTACGGGGAAAATTGTGCCAGCCTAGTTTTTACTTCCTGGAGACTGGTTGCCTGGCAACTGCACAGAGATAGTCCAGCACATAACCCCCTATAAAACGTTGAGTTGTTGTTTCTACACTTCACTTTCTGCACAAATGAAGCAAACAAGATATATTGTGTGTAATTAGCGCGTTTTGGAGGTGGTGGTAGGCTGCGGCGGTTACGCTGAACTGAGCCAGGCTAACTGTTTACGCCCGTTTCCGGACTTTAAGCTAAACCGGCTGTAGTCTTATGTTTCATGGACAGATATGAGAATGGTATCAATTTTACCTTACGTGCCAGAATGCGAATAAACTCATTTCCCAAAATGTCAAACTTTTAGAGGGATCCTATATCAAAATATAGCCCCAAGACCTTTAGTATTTTTTACTAAATCCTACCTCTAGACTGTATCACAGTCTTCATCAGCGGATGGTCTGATCAGTGGTAATGGGTTTGTTGTAGTGAGAGCTCGGTAACATTTAGTTTTAGAACTCCTTTTGCACATGAAGACCGTGATACAGACAAAAGTACAAAAAAAAACCTAGTAAGTGGACCTAGAGTTTTGATTGTTTTGTCAAACTGTATTTTACGTTCATCTAAATGATGTTTGCCCCCAAACCCGTAATAGAATAATCCAGCTGTGAGGGTAGATGGTCAAATAAATGTAGAAAAATAGTAAAGACTGATTTGGAGGGAGTGAATACTTATGCAAAGTATTTAACATTTTATGTTTGTAATGAATTTAGCTGTTTTCTCGCTCTGAAATGAGCATTGAAAAAGCCACATTAAACCACTGTGAACTGAGGTCCGTAGAAACACGATGTAGGGAAAACACAAGCAGTAGTGAGAGGACTGAACAGAAGTTATGGTAAAGGAGATTAAGGCCGACGCAAGTGTCTCCCTTTATCGCACTATCCATTCCTCCCTCTCTCACGTGCTCACACATTCAACGCGGTCTGCCCGAGCAGAGCATCGGGATCCAGCCGGATGTGAACACAGAGGTGCTGTGCTGGCAGCCGCAGCATCCACACGTCTGAACGTCGGCTGCGGAGGAGAGAAACGAAGAGCCCTAAAATAAGACTGCTGTGTGAAATGGGTCACAATCGGTAGCTCACGTCTTGTCACGTGATTTGACACCTAGCTGTTAATTTGATGATGGCACTTCACACACGTGTCCGACAGTGCGGAACGCCCTGTGACTTTCAGTCAGGTGTCTCCCACAAACTTTGAAGTTGTGAGTCAGAAATGTGTGACTGGGCGTCGGAGCTCTCTGCGCTACGTGATTGCTCCGTCCTGGACCAGCAGAATGCTTCCCAACAGCTACTTTACTCTAACGAGGGTTTTGTGAGTCGTGATCAAGAGCTCATTGGCAACGTGTTCGCTCAGTCGCTCCTTCTCTTCTGAGCACAGCCTTCGTTCACTGTGCCGACCCCGGCAAATTGACCCGGAGATTTATACAGCTATTTTCTAAAAGGTCCCTGTTCGTGGGCCTACAGTCAGGAAGGAGAATTAGTGTTTCAATGGTTTTCACTTTCAATTTGAATGCGGAGTGGTTGGAACACGGCCCTGGCTAAAGGGAAATGAAGTCTTTTGTGTTCTGCCACTTGCTTGAAGGCTGTGGAGACACTCAGCAGTGAAAGAGAGAGGACTTCCTTTGGTTGCCATAGGTGGGGAGTCCTTTGGGTTTATTCCCCCTGGACTGAAAACCGCACACTGAGGACCGGCTTTTCTGTATTACTACAGCTGTCAATCCACCCAGGATGCATTGATCCAGATACATAAACCCAAATCAGCATTGGAGGTGGTCTGAGTATTGTAACATTTGCTAATTGGCAAATCTACTAATTATTTAGTCATAAATCAAAGTATTGGACCAATTTAAACTGTGACCTCCTGATACAGCTAGAGGGAAATCCCAGGGATTCATCATCTGTGGACCATGGATAACTATACCACTTAAGTAGAATAGAACATGCTCAGTTTTGAGGTAAAGTACCTCTACTACCTGTATGTACAGAACTTGCATTAATGTACCACTGCCAGTATTTAGAAATGGATCTGCAATGGATTCTTGTACGTGCTGAGCAGCCTGGGAGAAGTAAAGAATACCTTTTTAGAACTTGTATTATGGATATTCACTGTTGAGATCTGGTCTTAAACTTGCAGACAAACAAATGGATGGATGGAGCCAACATACTGTACTCGCCGACCACGTGAAGAGGTGATTAATAAAAGAAAGTCAGTGTGGAAGGAAAGGGCTTTTATTTACTCGATTTGTCATACCTCTGCTGAATACATATAAATATAGTAGAAATAAAGTAGCAAAATACACTACTGTATGCTGTATTATACTTATAGCATTTCTATGAGCTCATTAGTGATGTCCTTTCCCAGTACAAAGCTGACAGGCCATTGAAAATCAACACACTGAGGCCATTCAGTCTCAAACTAAATAGTCAGCGGGCACCAGTCAGAAACAGACGGCAACGGTGGTAAAGTGATAATCCCACTGTGACCTTATCTCCTGCTGACAGGACAGGGAGCGGTCAGATGGGTGACACCACTCCGCACCCCCCCCCCCCCCTCAGCCAACTCTCACAAGCTCTCCAGTTCATCCATTAACAGTCGGACAGTGAACTGTTGCAGTTCAGAGAATAATGGCCAACCAGCCAACGATCATCGCTACACCCCCCGCGGGAGCCAGCTTGCGTAGACTGGGGTCGCCCGTCAGGGCCTGGTGGTACAGGGAGCCGCAGAACATCCCCATGCCCGCTATCAGGAGGGTACCTGCCTGTACAGAGGAGACACACAGGAGACGGTTTTTAATCAGTCAGGTTTGCAACAAATTGCAAATGTAAGTTGAGCGCGTTCTCAGGCTTTTGGTCCGACGTACCCCCACAGTCCTAGAGATAAAGCAGCCCTTCAGTGCACCCTCACCATGCTCCAAATGTGTGTTGCTGGCTTCTTGTTTATTCATTTCAAACTGGCTGTTATTTAACAACAATCCTGGAATTGCCAGTGCTTAAGCTTGCGCTCTTATCCCCCCCCAAGAAGTAGGAATGTGTACCACCACCACTCACAGAATGTTTTAACCTTTTAGCTTTCCCTCTTTCTGCTAGCTTGTTTTAATGATCTATTCTAACAACTACTTTTCAGTCTGTGCAGATGTGACAGTGAGCTCAGGCTGGTGGAGGTGTGTCACGTGGAGTCAGCTGGTAGTTTCATATCATAAACATCAGCCTTGTGCCGAATTGCAATATCCTATCTTTGCATGAATTCTGCTCCTAAACAAAAACATGTGGAGACATATACTTCTTTTTATTTTATTTTTTTTTGCAGATCATGAGCTACTCAACAATCGTTGCATGTAACCCCCTGGCAGCTTCAGGACCCCTAGCTGGAAACCAGTGTCCTTGTCATCTCCGTAAGCTCCTACTAGATGTGACATCCGAGAGGTACCTGGTTGGACTGGATGCCGCATAGATCACACCTAATCTGGCACGCATCTCCCTTTTCTGCACTTTGTTGAGTTTCAATCAGGTCGTTCTGGTTTTATGGTGAGGACAGACAGGTAGTGGCAGCATGACACGATCACGCCAGTCCAGCTTCAAAGGACACTCGAGTGCGTCCAGCCCCGAGAGCTTGGTATTAGGCTTCCACACTCACCACAGCAGGTTTGCCAGAGTGGGCCGCGCCCAGCAGCGCCAGGCTGTGGTAGAAATGATACTTGTTGGCAGTTTCAAATAGCTGGAGACACACACACACACACACACAGAGAGAGAGAGAGGGAGAGAGAGAGACAGAGCTGTGAGGAAAAAATATTAATTTCCAATCAGTCCTTATTTTAGTGAATCAAAGATTTTCATGCACCCATTCAATCTATTTCATTAATCTGGCCAAGTTCTTTAATAACGCAAGGGGAAGTTGTCTGATGAGAGTGAAAATATCTTTATTCTCAAAGAGATATTTTCAAACTCGTTTTCAGATTTCCAGATCAATAGTGCAAGTCGACACATTGGGGAAAATCTCTCGGGCAGTTTCTAGCCTACTATCAGTACAGACCCTCTGCTACGGTAACTCTAAAATAAAACCAACCTCACAAGTGCATAATCCTGATCACGATCTCTGACACGACTGCTGAAGTACAAACTGTATTAGGAGGCTGTCGGGGTGATCAAGTGGAAAGTTTTGAAGAACTTTTAATATCACTATTTACTTACCACTCTCTGGTAGTCGTCAGGGTCGCTGTGTTTGAAACCTAAAACAAGACATATGGAGCACAAAAATGACACAACGCAGTTATCAACTGTTAAGCTTGACACACTGTTCTGGTAGATATTGTATTATGGGTCACAAACCCCGTGATGTCATGAAGCTTTGTCACTTTGGTCTTGTCAACGCTTGTGAACACTGGTAGATGTGCAGTGGTGAAAACCTGGGGCGTTGTGCCTTCTCAGATTGTGGTGTAAATATTACTGTCTCCAGATAAACAGCCGGGTCAGTGCAGCCCTGTCACTCATTAAATAAGCCTTCTACACCTGACCATGGGGCGGGTCACCATGATTACAAAATGGTCTATTGTACTCAAATATGTGGCTGTCTGATGTGTCGTTTGGATGCCGAATTAACCATCGGTCTATTAAACATTAGCAGCAGGTATGTGTTCTTCTTTTGGAGACAAGCAGCTGCGTTGATAAGGAAGCCAACCTTAAATTGGCCTCTTTTGGAACGGAGGCTGGAGAGGTGAGACATGACAGGCTGTCCTGAACGTGCTTCACTATCCAGCCCAACGGAAAGACCCGTGCATAGGTACGGAGTGTGAGCTGATGTAGAGTCCCTACCGTGAGCCCCGTATGCCCCGGCTGCCACCGCCGAAGCCCCCGACAGAGCCGCTAACCTTCGGACAACAGAAGCGGTCATACTGTGTAGCTGCGTGCGTCGAAGACAAGCGGAAGAGCGACGGCGATGATGCCTTCGCTGTCTTTTTGTAAACCCTTCATTCTAAAGTCCGGGGCTACGGATAATTCCGCGAACGAGGCTAGACAAAAAATAAACTTTGTGACAAAATGAAACGTGAAAATATGATATATTGTAGCAAACTGTGTTGCAGTGAAGGAAAGAGGATAAATAAAGACCAGAAAAAAAAATAAAGCAGACTTTTTTTGAGGCGGCTACGATATTCCGCTGGGTCCTTGACAGCAGCACCACCGAGAGACGAAACTGCGTTCGCACGTCCGACCGTTTGCAGGCTTGAACCAAAATGGCGAATGCTTTCAGTTTCATCCCACGGGACAAATTTCATGACTCTGCCAAATAAATCTGACACTGACGTGACACTTCAGTAAGCAATGTGATGCCTTTAGGCTTCTTACTTAGGATGTGTAGCCTATATGTGAGTGTAGGGATTGTATGCTCCTGGAGCTGGTCAGTTCTGACTTTCAAAACTCTCATGTAGGGGTCTAGTGTAGAAGATGCATGTGCAACCAGTGTACAAGTAAAACAGAATTCGTATTTAATTCAGTTTTTGTGTTAAATTTGGTGGTAGGCTAAGCCAGGAGGACAGAAACAGCTCAAACTTACTGTTAGCCTATTCACTGACCTCCACTTTGCAAATGGTATAGAAAATCAAACACATCTTTGTTTAAGGCCTCGCATTATTCATGACACGGCTGAGTTATACTATTGGGCTGCTTCTGTATGAATAATTAATTCTCTCCACACAGGGGCTGCTGGGCTTTAGAAAGGGGTTTATGCCGCCCTTTTTTCAGCATCACCGTCTGAACCAAATTGCAACATAACGCTGAATGATAGCAGTGGTGCGGAGGGTGCATTAGTGTGCAGCACTTTGCAATTTGACCATCGCTGCAGTTAAAGCAACACTGGTGCATTTCTCTACTTCAGTGAATTACTGCTAATGCGCGATGTGTTTGCCTCCCACTGTATGTTGGGGACTAATGCCGATGTTTCCTTTTGATGAAAATACATTCATCCATGCAGAGAGCTCACCAAAAGGGGGTGTTGTATTGCTTTCTCGTCTTCCAAAGTTTGTCCAGAGGGTGTGTGTGTGTGTGTGTGTGTGTGTGCGTGTGTGTGGGCATGGAGGGGGCAGGGGGACATCTTCCAATTATCATATTGAAATTACACAGGGTCACACTGCATTACTGGAGAGCCGCTAAACCTACGTTTCCGCCGAGCCTCGTCCTTAACTGACTTTGACACAGCATTAACACAATGCATACAATTAACACATTTTAATGACCGTGTAGCTAATTAAAAATAAGCCTTACGAGTCACACGCCTTCATCGTCAACTGTGAACCGAACCTGTGGCCGGTTCTGCTGTTTGTGCGCAGGCTTCTGAGCTCTGACACCATCGGGCTCGTATGCACTCGTGCATGTGTTGACTTTGAATTCGGCACGGTGTGCAGCATTGCCCGCGTGCTGGATTGTATGCAGAAGGATGCTTGCTTACTCTGCACAGAATCAATTCCCACACACACACACATAAACAGGTCATTTTCATTCTGGCCCATGGCAGATGGGAAAGCAAGGACAACAATGAAGTATGGCTTTACATCTTGTTTTCACAGACAAGCGGCAAATTATCTCGGAGTCCCAGCAGCCGGGTGCTGTGAGGTTCCTCCAAGAGCCAACATCCATCTCACTTCAGCCAGCCCGCCTGCCCTCTCCTCTCTAGTGACTGCTTTGCTCTCCCCCAGACCGCGGCGTGTTTGAGCCGAGGCGTGTGCATGTATGTGTCTGATCTCCTCAGATTGTTTGCCCCCCGGCCTGTCTTGTTGTGATCGAGCTGCCGTCCGGGGGAAACACTCGGCTCTCGCGGAAAAACAGTCAAGCGCACGACAAGGAAGACATTACTCGCTTTTCAACGAGGAAATCGAACGAGCACTTCCTGCAAATGGGAACTGGTAGCTTGTCTTGCGACCCAGGCGTTGACATGACAGTTGCCGTTGCCTAAGACTTTATTTCGTCCGGGTGCAACCCTTTGTGAGTACGACAATGGCAAGATGTGACAATGACAAAGAAAGATGCTTCCATCCAGAAAAAAAACTAAACAAGGAATGTTGCTTCCTTGCCATCCTTTCCACGTTTAAGTGTATGCACACCTGGTGTCTCACTTTCCTTTCAACTTAATGTACTGCCGTGGGTTGTTTTGAATATCCAATTTGCTGTTCTTGTTAGCTATATTGTTAGGTATATCTGGTGGCGATTCATCTTTGATTTCAAAGCACGGCAATTTAAAAAGAAAGATTCTGCTTTTTGGTTAGCGGGTAACTGCACTACAGCCAGACCTCCAAGTTACCAGCTACACTCTGAATGATGCTCTACAATGGGGAACTTGCATAGTCGCACTGTTGGAAATGTCAGAAGTTTCATCCATCTCCTCCGCTGTCACACTGAGTTTCTCACTGAGTGAAAATACAGCGAGGAAACAACAAATATTGAAAACAGGACAGCTCCATCCTGTAAGCAATGAAATCTCCATTGTGTGCCGTAAGCGTTGCCTGCTGGGTGGCGTGCTCCCTCCCCCGATACACAGATTTAAAAAGAACCCAACATTTCTGAAGTTCTCCATTAACCGTGATGTGTTTTGACGGTTGCAGCCCTTCACTGTCGTCGGCTCACTTTGAGAAGCCGCAGCCACAGCCAATTATCCATCTGTTGGGGCGCTTTCATGTCTCCGAGATGTTTAGTCACAAATGTACGTATTGTGCCCCGGTGTCACAGCTCTTTATGCTCCAGCTCTGTCACTCGTCCATGTCATTACATCCCTTTCAGCGAAGAGGATGGAATGAGGGAGAGAGAGAGAGAGAGAGAGAGAGGAAGGGAGGCTGGGAGAGATACAAGAGACAGGCCTGTCGAGTGACATTTTGTCTGGGCGTCCAGGCTATTGTGTGCCAGGGGAGACAACACCAGTCATTGCCATCACACTGGCTGGTAGAGCGGCACACACAAAACACTGGAGCGAAACAGCCTCAGGTACACCCACAGACACAATAGTATTTTCACCATTCTCATGTCAACACTGAAAAATATTCTTCTGTGGAGGTTTATATCAAAATAGTTCAGTTTTCCTTCTTTTCTTGATAGCATATCAGGTTGTTCCTGATTCTGACCTGACTTCATGCGACGCTCCAAACAAAGCAACCAGAGCACATTCACACTTATTATTAATCCACTGAATGGCATTCCATCTAAGTCACTCTCTTCTTAATGTCAGGCTGTTTGTCCCCAGCATTCATGCACATACGAAAACAAACACTCGGGCATGCACAGGCATAAAATCTCAAATATGCATACACACACACACACACACACACACATAAACTTGCGGTAACTGCGGGCTCCCCACGCCGAGTGAGCATAATTAGCACACTCGTTAAGCTCATCTGCATCTCTCTTCAAAGGAGATCGATGCAAATGGGTTAGGATTTAGCCACTGGCAGCAATTAGGCCAAAAAATATCCCGGCTGGGGAAACTCAGTAACAGCAAGTCAGTTTCATCGCGGGGAATAAAAGCATTTTCTGCCCCTGCACTGAGCGCATAATAGAATCCAAAATCATTTACTCTCATGTCAAATCAAGTTAATCACGTTCGGTACCAGCCCTCCTGGTGATCACGTAATCCCGAGCTTTAAGGGAGAACAAAGTTTCATTAGGAAAATGCAACACTATCGCCTATTTATTCTACTAAGTATTGGCTGTGTGGATCTTATTCTGTCGTAGAGCGCTCTTGTTGACCAAACACTGTTAAGAACACACCAATGAGCCATACCATCACACTGGGTGACATGTTCCCTCATTACCAAGAGCACACTCAATCCTTCGTTCACCGCCCTGCTTCTGTAAATACTAACTACTACACAAATTATGTATTAATCCCCTGCTGAAAATAGTCATAATAATATGAACAATACACCAAAGTCAGCTTCGTCCTCTGGGCTCCATAACGTGTCTGTACCAAGATTCATGGCAGTACATCCAATAGTTGTTTTAATAATTGATCATTTAGTTGAAAAAATAATCTGACCACAAGGTCCATTCAATTGTCCGGATGTTTACTTTTTTATTGTTAGAAGCCCCACAGACCCTAATGCTGTATGTAAAGGTTACACTAATAATTACAACTCAACTCTTTTGTTGACACTTTTACTTGTTGTTTGAGGTCAATTAGACCCCAGACAGATTGAACTCCCCGACAGACAACTGTTACAATAACAGCATGCTAATAGACTTATTTTTGGGAGGGGTCGTGCTATGTATGAAGTCTTTGCCATTGCATTGAACCATGTTTTACAGCTGGGGTCACCCCAAACAGAGGTGGTGTGTCATTTTTTGTTGCTGATTTCTGAAACATGTCATCAGTTCAAAGTCATGTCTATAAACAATTCCCATAAAATGAGGAAAAATTATAAAGTATCAAGGTGACAAGATGTTTTTTGGGGCTGTTAAATAGGTTCCACAGCTCAACACCAAACAGAACGTTAGTTATAGAAAATTTTGTCCATATACAAAAACAGTAAATACAGACAAAATGATTTTCTCCAGAAATTGCTCTTCTAGTCTCTCTGAGGTGCATTCATGGCCCATATCCTGGATTGCACAGAGGACGCCATCTATGGCAAAGAAACAGCTTTCATCATAGTCCATCTGGTGGAAAGACTTGGAGCGCTCGTCAAACCTCGTTTATATGGATTTGACCATTTGTGGGGCCACTAGTTTTCGATACTGGTTCAAACTGAGAGAGGCGTGGTGCTGCTGAGTTAGTCAGCAGTTTGCCAATCTCAGCACTGGCAGCTTCACTCTAGTTTTCCATCTCAGGATCCTCCAGGCGGAACTTCAGAGCAGTGTCCACCACCTCTAGTACCAGGGGTGCAGCACTCTGTTCAAGCTCCAAGCTCCCCTGCACAGAGTGCACTGCTGGTGATCGGAATGCCACCAAAGATTCTCAGCAGCTTGCTGTGCAGAGATGGGAGGAAGGTTTGTACATCCTGCTGTTGGGCAGATGACTGAGACAAACATCTGAAGGCCCTCCAATGTGACCTTCCTGCTGAACTGCTGGGAAAGCGGCTTTTCTTTGTCCAACTCTTCCAGGAGCTCTTCTTCCATCTGACTCAGACAGAAGTGCCTCGCTTTGGTCCAGGCCTGTCAACATCACTCTTTAATTAGTTTCAACAGAAAGAAAATGTAGCTCATAGACTGATTTTAGATTAAACTATACAATTAACATTTAACAAGTATTGCTCTAAAGTCTAAAGATCCTCTATATTTCACGTATTACTTCAGCCATGAATGGATGATTTTTCCTTGTCCTTTTGATTATTTCCTGAAACTGTAAAAATAAAAATAGATTGTGTAATAGATCTTCTACAACTTCTACACATTTAAAAAATAGCTCTAATGTAATATGTCCGTTTGCCATCAGTGTATCAGTCAACCAATGATCATCTTGACTCAGTCTTCCAGGAAGTTTCTTCTTGTCAGCAGCCAGGTCTTCATGTCTCTTACAGATAAATAATCAAGAACTTGATCCTGTTGCTTCATGAGCATAAACTGCCTCCGCATCACTTTCTGTAATACAGATTGAGTACAGTTCAGTTTAAACCAGCTCACCGAAACACCACACATTAAGTGGAACATAAATATGAAAAGTGTACCTTTACATTTAGAGTAACTTGGTAGCAATGCCGCTCTTCTTCTGAGAAAGGATCATCTTATTTTTTTGGACAAAAATTAAGTGGGTGTCCATTTTTAAGGAAGACACCAAGTCTTGAACGAGAGAAAAACAGTAACTGTGTTTGTTGAATGGAGTGAACTAGCTGAACACAGTGAACGGGTGAACATTTATGTCTTTTCAGAGGGTTTGTCATTGTGTGCATGTTAGCAGGCTGACGTTAGCATGTAGCACAAAGCAACACTGTGCCTCAGAGCTGCTAGTAGCAGTAGTATCTGCTGCGCCTGTAGACTATTATTCTATTTTTATTTACATTTTTTAATATATATTTTGTATCATAGATTAATCTTCTCAAAATGGGAACTAAGTATTGCAAGTGAACTGTGGGGTTGCCATGAGATGGTGTTGATTTTGATTGGTGGCTGAGATTGCCCGTTCAGGATCGTCAACAATGTCTCCTCTTCCTCTGTCCTTGCCGTTTTCCACCATTGCTCCTTCTACCTGCTGTGTGAGAATTAGTGTGAGAATCAGAGAGTGAGATACAGAGAGACAGACAGGGAGGGGATTAGCCAGTGAGCATCTTAATCAAAGCTGTCACACAACATGCATACCAGTCACATCGTGGCTTTGTCCTAGGGGCTGTTGCGGCTCAGGTCATCCATCTCATTCTCTTTACCTTGCTTATTCCCGCTGTCTTCTGGCTCCATCAGTCTGTTTTCACACCATTAATGAGTCCCCTTCTGAATGCTTGTTTTTCTACAACACCTGAATTTCCATGGCACCGCACTGATGGACAAGCAGGCGCCAGGAGCTAAATTCAAGGCTGAGACAGGAGAGGGAGGGATGTTTGTGTCCATAAGTTCAACATTATGAGGCTTTCCATTTTCTATCAAGGCAGTTGTTGGCTACAAAGGTGATCAGCATCCTCCCAGCCTGAATTCTATCAGATGAGCGAATTAGCAGAGGAGTGTTGTTGTCTTCTCTGAGGGTTTTTGGTGACATCTGATATGGAAGGAAGAGAGCAGATTATTGGCGGTCCACTGCCCCAGCGGACGATCGGACTGAGTAGTGAAAAATGTAGTTGGCAGCATCAGCGCTTCCACAACAATGAAAAGAGAGCAAAGAGGAGTAGAAAAGAAAACCTTTGTGGCAGCTTCACGGCAGGGTTTTTTTTATAATTCTGGGCTCGTTAGTCATGTGCCTGGAGAGAAGCTGGAGATGGGAAGCAGGAAGTTCAACCGATGAGGAGATGTGTTGTGTTTGTACTTCCTCAAAGGAAAGTATCGGGGCAACATTGTCACAATGGAATGTCTTCATACATCAGTGAATCAGCTGCATAGGTGACTGGCAGGTCCCTCATTTAAAGCTGCCCTGCTCAACCGGCGTAATGGAGGCCAAAATGATATAATACAGTCCCATCATGCGCACTCTGCTAGACCTCCATTTATTGGCTGTGGATCATTTTAATAGCCATATGCACATGTTGTACTTGGAAGAATGTTTTCTGCTTTTTCTTCATTTCCATTTTCTAAACACTCGCCTTAAAATGAGTGTGCCCAGAGTCAGCCTTAACTATAAAGTTAATCTGTATGCGGCTTTCACAGTAGGGCTATTTTTTTTCTGCTGTTATCTATAATTGCAGAAAAGACATAATTACCTTTTGCCAAGTTTGGCTCAGAAGACCGACCGACCCATATTTTCAGAGTTGCACTTGTTTTTGAAGACAAAAGTGTGTGAGTTTGGAGAATATTTTATTATAACATAAGAAAATGTGTTGATCTATGTTACTACAAATATCAGGTATTGACAATTTCAAGATAAAATCCTACTTGAGAAGCGTATGAAAATCTCCTGCTGTCCTTCCTCCTTGTAAACCCATTTAAAGTGTCAGTTCAGTCAAATCACAACATTTTCTTTTTTTGGTTGCTTCTTAGATGCAGTGGTATTCAGCCATGCAGATAGGTTTGGTTTAATTTGTTTAGGTTTTGACATTATTGTCTCTCTATTTCTGCCTCTACCTCAATTATGCAGCAATGGTATCACTTATATTACATATTATCACCTAATAAAGTTATTACAGTAAACATGTTAGCAAACCGTTGCCTGGTTGTATATCCAGCAGACAGAGAAACATTATCATCCATTTGGAATTGTAAGTCCAGTGTTCACTCTCCTTTCAGCTCTGGTTTGGTCTCCCAAGAACTATATGTCTCCACAGCTTTCCTAATGTTCTGCTTTGTGCGGCAGCTAGTTTGGTGCAAGGCAGTTAGTGTAAGTGGGTTTTTCAGAGCATTTTCACTAAACCCAGCTCCCTGCTGCTGCAGGCCTTCAAACCAAAGCAACAAGCTGAAAGAGGCTAGAAAAGCTCCACAGAACTGAGAGGAAGTGCACAGTCGGGTGATCATTGTCAGTAGACTCCTTATCATGACCTGAACCTTTTAAATGTTTGATTTATTGTTGAGCTTTCCATTACACAGCTTCTGCTCTGCACCTACTTGCGTTACCTTATTTAATGAACTACCTACCCTCTATATTCATTGCAGATCCGGAAATTCATCTTTAAGCTATTATGCTCTGCTGTATAAATTGCATTTGCTATTATCTTCAGTGGTATTTATTTGTTTAATTCTTCTCTCTGCTGATGCAACAGCCCAGTTTCCCCATGGGGACCATTAAGGTTTCATCTAATCACCTAATCTAATAATGCAGAAAAGTTCAAGTGTTCTACAAATTGCAAGCAAACTGTTGCTTTAAGCTGAGCGTCATCCATCTGGAACAATGATGCGGCTCGTGATAGAGTCGTTGATATGTCTGTCATTTGGATACTCT
Source organism: Nannoperca australis (assembly GCA_036023655.1). Taxonomy (NCBI): domain Eukaryota; kingdom Metazoa; phylum Chordata; class Actinopteri; order Centrarchiformes; family Percichthyidae; genus Nannoperca; species Nannoperca australis. Next base: position 6,732 of record JAVQJD010023609.1, on the reverse strand, counting down.
TCCCAGAGGAGCCACTTTCTGCTTCCATTATGTTGATTTAGCTCCACTCCTTATGCCGTTGCTCCATTTCCGAATGCTTTGCTCACAAGGCAGCAAGCTGCAACACAAACAAAAGAAATGTGAGCGGTGGATGAATTAAATATATCAAAAACAATTACAGTCAGCAAAATGTCAGGCCAGGATAAGCCCTGCCTAATAACCTGTAAAATGATGTCTCATTCTGCTTATTAATCTTAATGAAATGTGTGTGTGGACACAGAAATACACATAGACTCTCAAGTATGCAAGATAAATGAACTCACTTTGTTTGTACTTGTGCCTGTGTGTATTAGACAGTGATAGAGCATGATGCATAAAGCATTGTTAGTTTTATGGATGAGTCCTGTTTATTACAAATATCATTTTTTCTGCAATGTTACTTGTAATCAAATACTCTTAACTACTCATTTATTATTAAATATTACAAATTGGAAAATTATTTACATCCCTTTACCAATTACTCAACAACAAAAGCAATTTCACCTGTGAGATTACTTTACTCAGGCCAGCACCGTAGAGACATTGTGGTTCAGCTAACTTACAGCCAGCCTACCGTTTGAGGGAATTTACTTGCCATGAACTAGCTTGGCTTCAGTGACAGCACCCGAAATCCAGGTCATTCATGAATGTAAGCTTACTAGTGGCGAGCTAGCAAGCCATAACTCAACATGTAAATAAGAGAACTTTGGAGTTACCAGGAGGCACATATCTCCTGTTTTAGTACAGGCTAACGGTCGCTAACTCACACTCACTTACAACAAGCTAACAGGCCCCAGACCAGAGACAAAATCCCATTAATCTCCCAAGACAGAAAACAAGCTGATCATCAAAATGTCTAAGTAGTGTAACAGAGCATTGACGATGAAGCAAGTGCATTTGTATTCTCCAATAGAAAGTGTTAGGGCTGTATGTGTTCCCTGTGCTGCTTGTCCCCTTTTCCTCTCCTGTCCTCTCCAGCCCTGGCCAGGTGGGCTCATCTGATATGCTCAATAAGGTGCACCTGGCCTGGGATAAAAGGCTCTTGTGCCAGCATCAGAAGGGAGAGACTTCTGGTCTTGCCGCCTCTCAGCCTGGGATTTCATGTTGCCGCTAGGTCTTGTGGTAGTCTTGATTTAGTGTGTTGGTTGTTTTAAAGTAGTTTTTCTGTGATTGACTTGAGCCAGTGGTAGATCCTGAGGGTGGGGTGTACAGGAGGAATACATACATATATATATATATATATATATATATAAATATTCAGTTTAAAGACTAAATAAAAAGCCTACGGTGAGAATAAAGTCAGGTTGAAGCTAACGCCTGGGCTATACCTCCTACCTCGACCTGAGCACGACGGCTACCTCACTGATTCACTGCAGCTGTAGCAGCGCTGTCTTGTATGTGTACACAGGTCCACACAAAGTGTTACTGCCTTTGATAATGGCCATCAATAATATCTTTTTTCATTTTATTATAAATTTAATTTATATTTAGTTTATACAGAAAATGGGTAAAAGGTGTATGGACAATTGTAACTGGGGAGTTAAAAAAGGAATATTTCTATTTTTCATGTCTGAGACATTCTCCAGAATATATTTTATGAATTGTACCTTTTCTTCTACCTTAATTGTACGTTAATCTCATTATTACTTGACACTTTTGGCAATATTATCTCGATACATTCATGCCAGTAAGTATAGCTAATTGAACTGAAAGGTGCTGTTACTGGTTTGACGTCAATTTGACTTTCAAGAGATCCTTTTCACTGTCTACTTTTGCTAAGAACCACACGTCACGGGGAAAAAATGACACCAAATCTCTAGATGAGCCATGCCTGAGCCGCGCCTAAGCCGAAATGAAAAGAACGTGCTGGTCAGGTAGGCGGTGTGTCCCGGGCTAAAGATATGTGTGATAAGTCTAACAACATACAATACAAATGGCTTGCAACACAGAATATATATGTGTGTGATCGTGTGGGCTTAACATTTGCCATCGTCCGTCAACACTGAAAGAAGGGGCGGGCTCCTCCATGCATATAACCAATAAGCACGTTTTCCCTTTATGTGAGTTTACTATCTCCTTGCCATGAATAATACATCAGCCCTAAGCTCCCCTCTCAGCATGAGACACACTCACACACCCGCCACACAGGCACATGCACAAGTACAGGCACAGCGAATGGACCTATTAATGTTAATAATGACTGCACGTTCATATATGATCACAAAGCCATTAACCCAATGTTTCAGGGGGGCAGAGGGAGTGATAAAAATGCAAAGTCACATTGGTCTCATTCTCTCTTTATACTAAGGCAGCCGGCCTCAATGGGACATGTGGCGGTGCAATTAGCACGGGCCGATTCATGGATGTGGAGACTAGGCAGTGCTCAGATGGCTACAATTTAAAGCAGATGCCACTCTAGCTAATGGTGTGTGTGTGTGTGTGTGTGTGTGTGGGTGGGTGGTAGGGAGATGCTGAGTTATAGAGACAGAAAAAGAAGAGATGGCATGTGATGGAACCAATGCAAGTGAAGCTACTTTAGCACTAATCTGGTTGGCTCCCTGCTGCTATAGATCAGAGAAAAAGGGTACTATCCCTGACCCCAATGGGCTAGAGGCCTGCTGAAGAGCAGAGATAGGAAAACAGGGAGGTAGGAAGGGATGGAGGAGAGCAGTGTTAACTGTGCGACATAGAGGAGTTGTGAGCGAGCCTGGGAAATAAAAAGCAGGTCGAGATCTGGTAACAACATCACGCGAACCCCACTGAGTCACATGAGCTGAGAGATGAGCTGGAGGTGGACGAGGTAGTGGGGAGTGAGCATGGTATACAGTAGTACTATGTTCATCATCTTAATAATTATTCATTCTTGTTCTTTTCTACATTGGTTTGACCTGTGTTCAGTGTGTGTGCTGTAGATTAAATTTACTTTGACTTGATCTCACTTGACTTGAATGAATTAATGATTTAGCAGCTGGAGGTTTAATCCACTAAGCATTAAAGCCAACATCCCTCTCGCTGTGTCCACCCTAATGTGGACAAATTTTAACAGGCATCTTTTGGAGTAACCACTTTTTCATTTACCAAATATATTATCCTCAATCTGTAAATATATCGGGATTCATGTGAATCTGGCCTTCTAAAGATCATGGGGAAAACCTGCTTTCATTCCTTAAATGATTGTGTGACCACATATAGTTGATATGGCGGATGTGTTAGCAATCAGTTACCTATTTATACATCAACCAGACAGGAAGCCACATTAGCATTCATTTGGAGCCCTGTCTCTGTCAACCTAATGAATTAAAGTCCAATATTCACCTTTGTTTTAGCTCCTTTTTGGTCTCCATTGACTAGCTGCTAACTGTCTGGAGCTTGGTGCTGGACAGGTCGCATACACCTTAGAGCCTTTTAGCAGACAACATTGGCGTTCTGCTGGAAATGATGTGATTAAAGCGATGGAAGTGAAACAAAACAGTAAAGTTGGGTGTGGTAAAATAAAAACAAGGAGCTGAAAGGCAATAAAATGTTCTGTTGAGCTCAAGGGAACAGCAGTAAGTTGAAAATGATTTGCAGGTTAATTACTATGAGTGACACCTTTCACATGTAGGCAGACGGACGAAAAGCTTTCCCCTGCTGAGAACAAGTGGGGTTTGTCATTGTCTAGAGGTGGCAGCAATACATCACTCACTAGTTTGCTGTTAAAACAAAAGATTTCATTTTGAATGCTCCCCTCATGTTTTCTAAAAGGTTCCATTTCTAATATTGTTTCATCCTTTCCATCAAAATGATTAAAGTACAGCAAGGGTCACACCTGGGTGTGACTAACAACTGACAACAGTGTTTAATGCTAAATGCTATTAGCGCTCCATTGAACTACATAATGCTTAAGCTATCATTCTGTCTCATGCCTGACTCATACATCACGTCCTCTGTAGCTGCTTCCCCCCCCCACAACAAAACAATGTTCCACACAGGGCCAAACAGAACACGATGCCAGTGGGTAGAGAGCAGGAAAGGAAAGGTGGGAGTGAGGTTGGAAGAGCAGCAGTTACCGACCCAGAGGGCACATGCCTCGTGGTGGACGGGATGGTAGAAAGACAGATGAGGAAAAGAGAAGGGAGAATAAATGTGAAGCTACAAGGAAGTCAAGAAAGATTACCAGTGATGACGTTTGCAGTGAAGAAGTGTATATCAGTGTAAGGTATTCAGACAGGGTGCAATGTGTAAGAGGTTTACAGGTGTGAAGGTGAGAGCAAGGAGGACAACACAAGGGCACAGAGGGGAATAGGAGAAGGGTGAGCTTTTGAACTTCCAGTGTCATACAACGTGAGTGTGAATCAGTTAAAGGGTAATCGCTGCAGGAACAGGAGGAGAATGAGCACGTTTCATTTAAAGTATTTTTGTGTCATGCAGTTCCTCTGCCTCTCCTGGCAAGCTCGCATGCAACTGTGCTAAAGCCCAGTCTCTTTCCCCCAAAACAGCTTTGTGAATTAAAAGCTCCTGGCATCTGCTAGCTGCAGTTGTTTTTCAGCTATTTGGTTTGACATCTTTGCAGGCCTTTTCTCCCACTGAGGAATAATAGTCCGTAATTGTACGTGTATTTGTGTACGTGAGCACAGGCGAATGCGTACAACACGCATTCTCCATACAAAAAGTCATAAACAAACAAAGAATTGTTTCTCTTTGATATGCTGTTTCATTACCTGTGACAGTGCTGGCTCTCACAGTCTACAAACACAGAAGGGATTTGTGGGCATGCTCAATAGGTCAGGTTGCAGGAAAGTTAAATTAAGCGGAAAGAAAATGGGCTTTTTGCATACTCTGGGTATGTTATACGAAAAGGTTAATGGCTTTATGAGATTGCAATGACATATTATTGCAAACACCTCAGAGCAAACAAATGATTTGATTGTAATATTGCAGAATGTAGCGGTTGTTTCAGCCAATTATTAATGGATTATTAAATCCACAGGCATGTTTATATGTGTGATAGTGGCTTCCAGCTGCATGGACATGTGTATGTACATGCATTTACACATGTGACAATGCATGCTTTTATGTGCATATGTGTGCATGCATATGCAAGTTTGAACAAAAGAATCCCTTGTGGATGTTCTTTTTCAGCTGTTTCATTTCAGAGCTGTTCTCCTTTGAAAGCCAAGGGATAGAAAAAGAGAGCCTGAGGCAGGTGTCTGCAGGTGTCTGCAGGGGCCCGGGACCCTGGGGCCACATTAAAGGGCCTTTTGGCTGGTCACTTATGCGTAGAATTGCGCCAATCAAGCACAGCCCACTATAATGATGTTCTGGAGGCATAAGAAGACACATCGACACTGCAGAGGAACTCTCCATAGACCAGCAGCTCCCCCTGGGGCTCCACAGTTGCAAACTGACCTCTAGCACAGTATGTATCACAGTATATATTCCAACTCCCAGTACACACAGATATATTGTGATATATCTGTGTGTTCTGGGAGGGATAGTGTGCGTTTTTTCTGTGTTAAGGGAGAGCAAAAGGGATGGCGTGTGTCATAATTCATGTGCTTGCCACCGTGTATAACTGTCTATCAGTGACAAACCACAAAGAGTTGTGTGAAACAGGCATTGAGGAGTGTGTGTGTGTGTGTGTGCGTGTGTGAGAGAGAGTGTGTATCTTGGTGTGGGCTCAGCTGTCAGGTCTCCCTGGAGGGTCATTACCTCTGATGCTTGGCTAGGGTCTATCAAGTGTAAGACATCAACATCACCCCTGTACATGAAGGCACACACAGAGCCTACCTCCTCACCTTGGCCTGATGGGATATCACTGGGGGAATGTACATCCACCACCAAAGACAATTTGTCTTGATAGTCGAGACCGTAGCCCCATAGCGATCTCTCTCTTCCCCTCTTTCTGCCTCAGCTGTGTCCCTCGTGTAGCTGGATGTGTCCGAAGGTAAGAAGCACGACCGGATGACACGATGTTTTGGCTGATTGACGACAGGCTTGCTCCCCACATGAGTGGAGAAGGAGCCTGTTTCACTGCCCAGGGTTCATACGGGGAAGTGAATGAACACTGGCACATGGATTTTAAGCAGTAAATCTTCTCTACAATGAGAGGTGCTGCCTGAGAGCACATGGACGTCATTTGGATATGACTGGGGGTGGCACTCATTATACTTTTAAGTGACTAAAGATAGTAATCCCAAAACAAGCAAGGATGGAGCAAAATTCAACGTTTTTTCAGGAGACTTTTATCCTATGAGCTGGGAATTCCTGGCAAGCGCCAGCCCACCGACTGTAATACATGGTTCTGCAGTGGGAGAGTGACCGAGGCAGATGTTTGGCTGTGTTACGACCCTGGTAATAAGACAAGCATGTGGCTGTCCTGCATCCAGAGGAGCAGCTGCTGCCACCACACAGCCATTACCATCTGCATTGATGAGATCAGGGACTCAACCATGCTGATGTTAGATGGTTATTATCCCGTAAAGTAAAACATAAAATAAATACATGTGCAAGCCTGTGAAGTCAGCATCCTACCCCCTTAAAAATCAGTATAATATTCCAAAGATGACTTGTAGTGAGGATCAGTGAGTGCCTATCCTAATCTTTTTGTATGTATGTGTATGTACACTACCGTTCAAAAGTTTGGGGTCACCCAAACAATTTTGTGTTTTCCATGAAAAGTCACACTTATTCACCACCATACGTTGTGAAATGAATAGAAAATAGAGTCAAGAC
>JAVQJD010023602.1:0-13043 GCA_036023655.1 Nannoperca australis | reverse complement strand
GCGGGATGTCCGCAGATCTGGTCACCATGGCCGGCTTAAGTTCAATCAGCTGATCCCGGGTGTAAACAAAAGCGGCCGTGAAGTTGTTGTTGCGCTCAGCTGACTGCAAGTGAAAGCACCTCCAGAGCGAACAGAAACACCAAAACCCTCTCCACCAGCACATTTGTGGAAGGCACGACTCCAACAAGTCAACACCAAACAAAAAACCCATAAGTACAAAGTTAAATAACTTTAATAATAATAATAATTTAAAAGAGCAAGTAAGACGAGCGGAGCAACCGTATCGGGCAGCACGCACTTACAAGCGCATGCGCACACAAAACAGCCCCAGACCAAAAGTATGCCAAAAAAATGTGTGTGACAGAGGTGATTAAAGGTGCATAATTGCTCTTTGAGTCCGTAATAGGGATCAATACTGTAATTTAAAAATGTGTTTTAGGATATTGTTGTACCATTTGGCCACTCTGAGCTGCAGCTCTCTGAGCAGGTCTTGGTTGAGTTTGTAGAGCTGTGGGAGGTAGTACAGGATCTGGCTGAGATGACGCTCCTCAATCACAGGCTTCCCACTCTGACGAGAGGCTTTGGACACAGCATCACGGAAGTCCTGTAGGTCAGATAGTAAGACAGATAAACCAAATGGTCAAATACAGGAACTCAGGCACACAGGGGAAAACTCTGAGTTTGTCAAATGTGGCATTTCCTCAACAGTTTTTTTATTGAACTGGTTCTCTTTAGATTTTAGACAGTATTGAATGTAAATGATGAAATACAGTTTTTTTTTTTAAATGGTCTCCTCTGCAAATCATGTAATATGTTCCCAAAAACAACACTACAAATAAGATACACCTTACATATAAAAGAAAGAAAAACTGCTGATGCATTCAACTTAAATTTCCAGGATACAATGAATCAGGACTAAAAACTCAGAGCAGAGAGCCCAAGGGTGCTGTTTCTGATGACGTGGAGGTTTCTTTTGGTGGTTTATGAGGACACATGGCAAATAAAACTGCTTACAGACCAAGCACCCAGTAGAGAGCTCCTGTGGTTACCATGTGTGATGCCTTCCTACAAACAGCTGACAGTGAAGGAGGAGTGTCACGTGGAGAAGGATTTGGAAGGGAATTCAAATAAAATATGGATGTTTCATGAGATAAGAAAAGATAACACTGAACATAACTGGATCAGCAGTAAGTCCATATTTGTTAGCAATGTCATGAGTGAAGTGGACACTTCTCTTCTATGGGTTGAAAATATTTGTTGAACTCTGTGGTTTGAAGCTCAATAAACAACTCGGAAGTTGACATTTAGGAGACAATGGGTTTTCACCTGAGGGGAACAGTAAACAGAGCATAACACAAGCATTGCTAGAAATATGCAGGAACTAATAACTCGGCACGTTATCGTCCATCACTTTGTAAAAAGCTGGCTACCGTGCCTGGTAGAGATGGAAAAATAACAAATACTAAGTCACCTCAACATTCTTCTCAACATGACTGTTCCTCATTACCGGACTCCATTCCTCTACAGTCTACAGAGATGCAAGCACTTCCTGTCAGTGCTCTGCAGTGAGGAATTGTTTATGACTCAGTCCTACTAGAATCTTGTTTTGTGACCTTCATCTCTTCAAACATCTGTTCATATGAACATAATCATCCTTTTTTGTGACACTAAAAAAGCAGTAAAATAATAGTTCATGAAATGAGTTCATTAAACTTGCGACTCCTGTTCCTCTTGCAGCTTTCCTGTGTTTGATATTCAGTACATTGTCATATGTCCCATTTCTTAACTCTCCTTCAAGTCAACATGACACAGCATTGAGGCTGTGTTTGTAGTTGTGATCAAATTTAAAAAGTCTTTGTTTTTTGTCTGACAGAGCCAAGATGCTCAAAATCTATCTTTACATTTGCCATACATTTTATATTGAATACATGTATTTCTATCTTATAGATTATAAGAGAGGGTGTTTAAATGTTGGAAAGATTTACACCAGTCTGAAAATAGATACAGATACTTCTGTGTTTTCTGATGTTGTTTTTCAAACATATTTCGAGGGAAGTACAGCAAATAAAACCTGATCATTATTTTGGTGGCTCAGTTACAGATTACATTTCACAAAACACCACAAGGAGAAAAAATGACTCAATTTAAGTCCATACACGTGTAGTGTTACCGTCAGGTCACACTACCAATGAAAGTCGGCAGAAAACCGTGAGGAATGTGAGCCGTGCGGGCGAGACCGAGGGGAGTTGGGTCTCCACACGGTCTTATACTGCATGGGGTGTGCCCAAGTGGCTAGCAAAATCAAACCCATATGGAGAATGCAGGCTCAGACAGTGGACTAGCACTAGATAAAACATATGCAGATACAGCTGGTGTTGTTGTTACGCAATAAGAGCTTCTGCTCTTATCAGAGTAAACATGTGGGCTTGTTTTTGTGTGAAGAGGAGGGTGATGTGTGGGGGTACTTACAACATGAAGCAACTTCAGGACATCAACAAACCTAGGAAAACAAAGTATTTGAAAAGTTAAAGAGATTATTTTGGAGGAGTACAGTTGATAGAACAATTAAAGAGTCTTATGGCAGCCATGCTGATAAAGTGTTGATGATTTTCATCTACACCCAATACAGTGGGGTTAAACTGAGTATTCTTTTGTGGTGTTTGCAGAATAAATTAAATTACCATTAGCCAAATCTCTTTCCAAAAGCAACGTCCTTTGTGTTACATATCCTCGCTCAAAGCTTTTATTTTGTACCAGAGAAACAGTCCCTGTGAAACCTGTTGATAACGACGTAGAGTAATGGGAATATCATTTCCAGAATGAGATGCTGCTGTTGAATTTTTTTATGTTGCTTTTCAATCTTGAGACCACCACAAACAACATTACTTTCACCTCTAATGTACTGGGGTGGAGGCTGAAACCTCAGAGACAGACATCTTAAAACTATGTCCATGGCTAAACACCTCTGAATAAAATATGTTTTTTCATATGAAGACTCTTACACATTCTCAGAGCTCATAATTTCTGTGGCGATGTGGTGAATCTTGCTCTTCTTCTGTCCACTCTGCATCTACCAAAAGGTGCAAAAACACAGACTTAGAATTACAATGAAGTACAATAAATGATTGTGTAGGTCATGTTTGCTCAAACAAAACTGCTCACAGCAGATACATGCTGTGCACCATATTAAATTGAGGTAGAATTTATATTGGCTACAGCATGTAGCTGACATACAAGAGGTCAATAAAAAGAGTTAAAGACGTGCCAAAAGGATTAAAGGTTCTTCCCACTTATGACCATAAACATTTTTTATCTGAAACACAAAGAATAAACTCTGTGAGATTATTCCAGGAAGTATTTCTGAGCACTTGCAGGTACTAACAGCATCTGCTTCTCACCAAACTCTCCTCTGGCTGCTCAGGGTCTCCTTTACTTGAGATGGAGCTGCTGTCGTCCTCGTCCTCATATGAGACGTTGGCCAAGATCTCATCATCCGAGGAGCCATCATCCTGAGGTGCCACCTCTTCATCGACAGAGCTTCTGTCAACAAGGCAGGATGTTACGGTCAGAGGGGAATAGAGGCAGATGCCAGAGCATGAACACGTGAAAGTGTTTTGGACACGCGGAAGCAGCTGCAGGCATTTATTTAAAAAGCACTGTGAATGCAGCACATGTTGTCACACCTTTAGTCATTCACTTGCCGCATGCTTAGTTTAGAAAGTACAAGAAAGTAATGTTATTTATAAAGAGGGGGAAAGAGATGAGGTTTGAAATAAAAACACCTATGTCGGTACATAATCTAGGGGAGAGTTTATCTTTCTAAGAAAAACTGCCCAACACCATTCGAACATTTCCTGCGCTGATCAAGTGGGAGTCATAAAAAAAGAAAACAGGAAAGGGAGCACTTGACACAACCGGAAGAAATATTTAAAAGTTGATTATCAACACTGTCACTAGCCTTGGGTCCAGCTGCCTTTGTAGTTTGGCAAAAATGCTGCAGCGTCCAATAGAAAAAGAAGAACGGCCAAACCAGACATAAACCACTAATCATCACACACTATTTAATCTAAGCTTGCAGCTCTACACTGACTGCGTGTAAAAGGGAACAGCACCAAAGACAAACTACATATCTGAAATGCAATTCCCCGAAGGAGCACAACATGTGAAATAAAGGCACCTCCCTGACAAAAAATGCAGACAAAGAAATAGGCCAAGGCAAAGCAGCAAGCCCTAAAACTCTGTGTGCACGGTGGCATGTTTACACTATCTGTTGCAGTTAACCGTGACATGTCTCTGTTTGTGAGCTGCTCAACGTGATTTCGACATGTGATTGTTGCACAGTTTGATCTAAAGAGGGGTGACACACTAAGCTGTGCGAGGAAGAATGTACAATTACACAAACTGTAATCCTGTTGTTCCAACTGACTTCTGCTTACTGGTCATGCATAACACAAAATACGAGTTCTTTGCATAATAGGGTACTTTTACTGCTACAAACATTACTGCCAAGAATCTAAAACATTCTAAAAGTTTAATTGAGCTAATTAAGTTTGTGTGTGTTTTTATCTCGTGGTTTTGATCATTTAAAAATTCAGGTAAGAAAAGAACAGCAGTGTGTTCTCTCAGAGTCTCTGGTACTCTTACGCTTTATTCACAAGCCTCACTGTTTTGTGAGACTGTGAGACTTTCAATTAAAACTGTTGGCAGTAGGCTCTGTGGATTATTCACAGTAACAGGGACATGGCATCTGGAAAGACAGCCTCTTTTCTCATTATCAGGTCAAGCCACAATCCTCCAACTGTACTGTGCTGTGAAAGCACACGCGCCACCATAGTTGTCAGACTCCCCTGACAGGAATCTACAACAAAAGACACAGTGTAATTTGCTTCAATGTGATCTTATCTGTTTACAAATGAGTCACTCTAATGATCTAGATGAAAATAGCTTGAGGTGATTTCCTACACCTCTTTCAGAAAACAAGGGCAATCACCTAATGTATTCATTCAATATTGATAGCTAAAATCAGGATGTGAGGTACTGAGAGAAATGAAATGAAAGCCATCATAATTTACCTCTCATATTCTGTTGGTCCCTGACACTGTTGGTGTCCAGTGTTTCTCTCAAAGGACATATATGGCTCCTGGTCCTCATAAATCCCCTCATCATTATACAATGCGCTCTGCGAGGCTGTAGGCTGCGAAAGGGAGGCTTGAGGGGATGTCACTGCTTTTCCCGCTTGCACATTCATGTAGTCATTTATCTCCTCATAGAGAGGGATGTTCTCGTAGTAAATAGATTGTTCGGTTTCAGGAGAAAACTCATCTCCGTCCACGCTTTGCTCTACTCCAATCACCGGGCAGGACCATTTACGCACAGCCTGGAAATGCTCGTCGAAGTTCTGATATCCGTCTTGGTCCTGGTCCACACTTTGTTCATTATTGTTTGCAGCACAGTCTGGGCTCTGGTTTCCTTTTAACATCAGCTTGGGAAGCATCTTCACAGAGAGCTTCAAGTCCAGCAGTCTCCGGAAAGAGTTCTTCTTCTGTCCCTCAGAGCGAATGAGGTCAGCAGCAGAGAACGACTTGGCTCTCGGTTTACTCCGGCTGGACCGAGAATGCTTGATGGTTCCAGCTGTTAGGAAGTTTCTGCTTGTGTTATTGTCTGGAGTCAATGGCAGCTCCCTCTTTGCTCTCTCCTTAAAAACGTGTATAGGAAGGGTCTGACTTTTCACATTATCTCCTAATTTCCCCTCTTCTTTCTCCTCAAAGGATTCCTTCTCCTGCATCAATGCCATCGGGCCGCTGCGTCTCTGGGGTTTCTTTGGAGCTACCTTGACCACCCTATCTTCTACTGCCACCGCGATGGCAGGAGGCTGGTTGAGCTCCGGTTGACTGAGAGAAGTGCTAGAAATGTAGACTGCCTCCTGGTCAAGCATGCCTTCCTTCTCCTCCTGTTCATCCTCCTTGTCAACAGATACCTCCATCTCCTGGCTGCCGCTGTCCCAGCCCAGGTCTTCCTCCTCCACATCCTTTAGGAGTGTCTGAGAAGCAGAGGGCAAGGGTGGTGCTTTGTCAGGTGCAGACAGAAGAGGTTTTTTCATGGGAGGAGGGTCTGGCACAGCACAGGCTTTTCTCGCAGACAGAATAATTGGCTGCTCATTTTCAACAGGTACCCTGACAGACAGTGATGAGCTGCCCTTCCCCTCTGATGACACCTTCACCTCTTTGACGTTCATTTCCCTTCCTCCCTGGCTTAAAATCTCTTCCCTCTCGTCCTCCACCTTTTCCTGATACAGCACAGCCGTGTTAGGCTTCCGTGGTACAGGGACAGGGATGGGTTTCCTACGGTCGGCTGGGACTACTTTGGGTCGGGGCACACAATATATATGCTCAGAGCCAAGAGCATCTTCCTCTGGTCCTCGCCCAGGTGCACTCTGAGGTATTACATTACCATTTGCCTCATCACTCCATGTTCTGTGTGGAAGGGATGGTCTTACAGTCCCGATACTGATGTCTGTGTTGAGATTTGTGTCTAAAGTAAATGCTTCTTGAAGAGGTTCATGGCTTGTGAGGTGGGTATTGGCGGAAGCAGTGTTCATCACTTGGCACTTGGCATTGTCTGTTTTCTCTCTGCTGTTATCCACAGTACATCGAGATGTGGGAAGAAGCTTTCTGCTTTCTTCAGTTTTACCCTTATGCAACGAGTCTCTCTCTTTGTTTCTTGATGTGTTCCTGATACACATGCAGTTTTCATGGCTACACAGACAAATGGGAATAATATAATCCCAGTCGGGCTTTTTGTTCTCCTGTTGTATTCCATTTTGGGAGTTGAGATGACCTTTGATCTGTGGGGTTTCTGTTACAGATGTTTGGTGCTGGCTCTTTGAAGCGAGTGGTTTGGATTCCACAGCAGTGGTGAGTTTGGAGAGGCAGGGTTTGGGGGCCAGCACTGGTTTAACCCTCCTCTGTGTGCCAGGAGAGGGGAGTGACAGGCCGGATCTTCTGGGCGTTGAGGGAGACGGCCCTGGCCTCTGGGGCAGGGCCAGCTTTGGTTTTGGGGCCACAGGTGGCTTGTGCATGCCTGAGAAGAGAAAAAAAAAAAAAGATGTGGATTAAAGACTTTATGTAAAATTATCTCCTTTGAATCAGAGCCGTTTATGTACACGCTGAAACACACACAAAAAGATTATGGATCTAATCTGACACAATAAAAAAAGCATGTACTCTGAATTCATCCAGATGGTATGTTTGATGCATTATCAGTAGTCTGACAGATGTTGCCCTAATGAGAGTTCACTCTTTAACTCTGTAGCACTGATCCTAACCTAGCGACAGCTTAGTGTAAAACTGCTGTAAAGTGCCCCCCCCCCCTCCCCCCCCCTCTCCGGGCATTCAAATATCACATGGAGTTTATTTGCCACTCCACACAACAGCACAGTAATCCAGCTAATGGCCCATGTCAACAGGCAGAGGAGGGGGAGGAGGAGGAGCAGATGGGAGATGAAGAGAGGGAGAGAAATGGAGGAGGGGGTGCCAGGACTGAAAAAAAAATAAAATAAAAAAAAGAGTCACGCAAACTGGTACATCTGGCTGAACTAGAGTCCTAAAATCTTCTGCGGTGAACAAAACAGTAACATGCTGCTGGAGTGTTGACAGGAAGGGGTGTTGTTTTTCAGCCATATTCAGCAAGCCCAAGTTTGACAACTCTACAAAAACAATCTAATTAATTAACATTTGGAGAATCTGGGCTCAATTAACCACTGACTGAGACTCAAAGGGAAATGAGTGAGATATGCTGTACATAACACACAAGATAAATGACAGGAGATATTCCACCTGGAGGTCCCAAATACTAAAATACATTTCTGAAAACCACATGATTGCCTGTCACTTGCCTGTACAATACACACACAGAGACACAAATAACTGTTAATATGTTTATTTGTTTAGCTGTTTTGGCTCCAGCTAAACGCTCTACAGTATGCCCACTAGGTCACATCCTTTGCATTGCTTCTCCTTGTGTAACAATGTTTGTCTGTATTGTCCCGAAGAAATAAATAAAGACATGGTTAAATCGTAATTAAATGTCCTGATCTGTAATGTATTTGGGGGGGGGAGTGACGACGCAGTCCATCTTTGACCTGAAATATTAACAAGTAACGAGTTTCATGTCGCTTACCTGAGTTCATCATCGCTTCACTCACTTGGAAGTTGTGTTAAGTCGGTTCTTTTAAATCAGTGCGGACGAAACAGATCCACCCGGTGTGTCCGGATACATTGCGAGGAGTCGACTCAATATAAGTTATCTGTCAATCATCAAAAATCGACGTTTTCTCCGCTTTTGTCCGAGCAACAACACATGTGATCGCGCAGCAGACTGTTCATTCTCACTACAGTCGCACTGGTCGCCTGCCAGAGACACGAACCGACGAGCTCCTTTTTTATTTCCACAAACAATCCACTAGGGGTCCCCGGGAGCCACAGACAAAAGATTGGTAACTGTAAAGTATAATTCATGTACTAAGTCAGGCGTGTTTAAGAGAAAATCCTGAATACTGTGATGGCAGTTAAAGCTGTGTAAACTACAATCTACTCCCCATCAGAAAAACTTTTCTACCCTACTGCATTAAGACTTTATGTTTACTCATCATTACACAGAAACTTTCCAGTGCCACACACATATCTTTCCACATACATCATCATTTCTAATATTAATACCACAGGCCTGACTAAGAAACAAGAAACATGAGTGGGAGCCAGCTGATTCTTTGTCAGCTATATATGATTGGGGAAGTAAAACAAAAACATCTATGTATATTTATCCGTGCTTTCATCATGCTTTGTCACCAGGTTGATTGATCATTCTTACAGGAAACAGCCCTGGGTAATAGGAAGGAAGGAAGATAATAAGAAAACACATTACTGGATGGTTTGATGTTTTAATGAAATCTGCTCATACTTATTGAAAAGATATTACAACAAATTGATATTTTCCATGGATGTTTATACAAAACTAAAATCCCATTATTTAGAGAGAATTGAAACATCATTAGTCGGAGATTATCTTTTAGGATAGATCTTTGGCTCTGATGCCTTCCAGTGTACTCCTTCCTGCCAAAGGTTGAAAGACATTTAGCATTTCAGTCACATATTAAACTGATCAGTGGAAGCAAGCTGCATAGTATGCAAATAAGGTGTTTGCAGTCTGATTGCACATTAACTTAAGGTATTAACCCACAGATGATGCAGTTTGGTCTTTTTTTATTGACTACAAGTGGACAGATTCTGATATAATCTATGAACTGGAGCATTTTCAGCGCATGACAATAGGAACATGAGGAAGTGCTGGAGTCTTTTTTGGTTTGATGGTAAAGTCTCTCTGTCGATTGTGCGATACATCAGGAACTTGACTGTTTTTTCTGTTCAGGAAGAATAAGGTAATTCAGTCAGGTATTTTTAACACTGTGTTAATTCAAAACACAGGCGGGCTGATAATGGTGGTAAAGATTCATGAGGACACAACACATACATTATAGAAGATTTATGTGTTGTGAACCGTTACATTGCAGGGATTTGCAGAAATCTTTAAAAAAATAAATTCTGTCAAGTACCTCTCATTGGCCTTTTCCACTGAAGCAGTCGGTGTAATGTCATCTCCCTCTTTTAGTGTTGCATCCTGTGAGTTGTGTGTATATGTGGCTGCTGGGATGTCGCACACAATATCACTGCAAGGGGTTGACAGAAAACTATGATCAGAGACAAAGTAGTAAACTTCATTTAATCAAATTCTTTGTGTCTAAAATGTATTTTAGTAAAGCAATTAACCTGTGCTTTGCATCTGCATTCACACTATACCACTGGTTAGTAATGAGCGTGAATTACAGTGATGATTTTGTTTCTTACAGTAAATCTGATTCACACAGGGTATATTGCAGTAGTACCTGAACATGTAGTCTGAAGGGAGGCTCAGACCTAATCTGTAGTCTCCTCTGGTTCTGGAGATTTGCTGTTGAAAGTCCCTGACTGAGCAGCTGTGATCTCTGACTATGAAGCCAACAAACAGCAGCTTCCCTCGGATGTACATCTATCACATTAACAAGGAGAATTTACATTATATGTGCAAAAATGGGGGAAAAAACAACAACACCTAAGTCACACACTGCAGTTTTCATTTTTATATTTAAAAGCATCAGTCCAGGTATTTTTATTCAGATTACAGAAAAGTGTTTTACACCACCATGTTGTTTCTATATTTTCACAACATAAGTCATCTAAGTCATGTGGTTAATTTTAGCTTTCACAACAGAGACACGTACATTGTGCATATGCAGCATCCTGTCAATTGCAATAGCTGCTATTTCTGAGTTTCTGAGTAAGACCTTTTGGTCTTGCAAGATTCTTTAAGTGCAAACATTGTCTGATGTCACTAGGATTCAAGTAATTCTGTTTGATTTATGAGCTGACTGAGAGATTTTCATCTTACAGCACAAATCGGTGACTTTGGGCTAAAGATTAGCGCTCCCTTTTGTAATTAAGAAGCGTCATCCCTCATTGCTTGTCGACCTACGGTACTTTTTATAATAAATGTCTGGGCTTCTGGGAAAAGATAACACCTTTCTACAGTCCTAGTCACGCAACCCCATATCATGCCATCGCCTCTTCTGCTTCAGGCAAGCACTGCTGCTGCCACCCAGTGGGAGCCATGAAAACATGCAGTGAGCAGGAGCCTGCAGTGGGTTTACTGACCAGGACCATCCCAGGAGCAGCGTTGTGTCTCTGCTGCAGCAGGATGTTCTCCACTCCACAGCTGGGCTTGCCTGTTGACATCTCGTACCTCACCAGCCGAAATGAATCCATCTGGCACTAGATTTTAAAAAAGAAAACCTGTTACTGACTTTCCAGAAACAGCCAACTGGCTGTAGTTTGTCGTTCACTGACCCTTTGCTTTGCAGTCTATGCAAAGGTGTGTTGTCCTTGTAAAATGTGAATCGGTATCAAAATGAATTTCAGCACATTTAGTGTTCTTGCTGATCATGTCAACTGGATGTAATTTTAACTACAAACAAGTGATGCACACTCTGCAAATGCATGCCTGGCTGGGTATACACACCGTATATAACAGGTGACCAAAACAAGAGAAAAGTGTTGCTTATTGTGTTTGTGTTGTGTTGTTTTGTCTGTATGTACGACAGCATTCACACCTGAGTACAGGGCATGGTTCTCTGCTTGTTCCTCCTCCGGTAAAGCTGCTCCAGCACGTCCTGGTCGGACGCTGCCTGTGTGTGGACGGGTTGGTGCGGCCGAGTCACACACACCACCAGGATCTGCTGACTGTGTGGAGGCTGGCCCATGACAAAGGCATCGTACTCCAGGTCCGTGACCACCGGCATCAGTGTAGCGCTGCAGCAGCACCTCCTGCGTCCCCCCTCCCCCAGCAGGGCAGCTCTCAGCAGAGCAGGGCACACAGTGAGGGGGGCGCAGACGGTGATCGACGGCAGGGCTGCCGGACAGCGGGTGCCAGCAGAGGGCTGCAAATCTGGGCTGTTTGGAATAATCACTGACCTGGCAGGGTGGGGTTGATAGTAAAGCTGTCATTGTAAATATTTTCTTGCTCTTATAAAACTGCATTTGATGTCATTTTCAACCCAATATATTTTGAATGAGGCGATGCCTGTCAGTAATACAAGTGGGTCTTACTCAAGATTGATGTTGCCATGAATTTGAAGCGGCCCTATCTGTGTGACACGGGGCTCCTCCTTTGTTCGCTTTTTTGGTGTTCTGGCAAAAAACAGGTCAAAACAGGGTTTACATAATGCAGCGTACATCTGTGTCAGTCAAGCAGAGCTCAAGCACTTCAAACTGATCAATAAACAGTGTGTTTCTGTCACTATCATTAAATCAATCACTGGCTTCTGTTTAAGGATAGAAAGATAGACAGAATAGAGATCCTGAGTTTTACTACCAAGAATGGGTCAATCTTGAAAAACATTTTTACACACAGTAGTGTCTTTCGCTAGAACCTTCCTGTCTGGTAAACCCTCATGTAGAGCTAAACGATTGAGGGAAACATCTAATTGCAATTTTTTAAATAATAATGACATTGTGATTGAAATAGCAATTCTTTTCTTTAGGGTAACCTGCAATATTTGGTAAACTTGTTGGGAACAGTTGTCATCTGAGCAGGAAACATTAAAAAGTTACAGCTTGTAAAGATACTTTTGTTTAGGTAAGTTATAATAAAAATCACAGGACTTTGGTCAAACTCTTTGGTCCCATGTACTGGTGTAAACTTAATCTGCACCTTGGCTGCTTAACGTTGCTTTCTGCTGGTGCTGACAGACGTCTGTGCAGTAACTCATTCCCGCCTTCCTCGGGCTGGACTGGTTTGGCATCTTCCCACTCAGGTGGGTTCAGAGAGGGCAGAGCAGCTGACTGTACCTCTCTCCTCAGCCTGGTCCTCAGTGGGGCATCTGGCACCCGCTCCATGACAGGACACTTGATCCCTGAAGGAGAGGAAGAGGTCGCTCAGAAATGCACACAGACACAGAGTAACAGGAGTGACCGTGAACAAGATCCTGATGGAACTATTCAATAATGTTGAGTTTGCAAGATGCGGTGATACTGTAACTTTTTGCTTCATTGAAAACTCTGAACAACCTTACCGGGTCAAATTGGCTCAACGTTACTTTTATTTGCACAGAAAACTCATAAAGTACAGTCCATCACGCCCACTGGTTGCAGTTTGAGCACACATTACACACTTCAGAAGAGCTAGAAAGGCTGTGTTCACAGGTGCGTACCAATGGCCACATGATAATAATCCAGCCAGTCATCCAGGGTGTTTAGAACTCTCTGCTGAAGCCTCTTCAGCTCCCTGCCAGCATGCTCTCCTCGTCTCCACTGTGTTGACGGCTCCTCCAGCCCCTCCACCTCTCTGACCATCTGGAGGACCTCCCGGGAGCACACAGACACCTGCCATACATCATTACCCGCATGGTGGATTATATGATACAGAGCAACATAAGGCATTTAGCAAGCTGTTTC